>MU380224.1:0-102404 GCA_022495085.1 Xylaria sp. FL1042
TTATATTTTTTTAAAAAAAAAGTTCTTTTTTTATTTTATTATTTAATGCTAGCTATAATATAAGTTTTAATATTTTATTTATAATATTTTTTAAATTTATAAGTTTTTTAATAATATATTTTTTATAAAAACGCTATTAAATTATAATTATATTATAAATAAGTTTTAATTGCGCGTTTATTATATTTTTAATAAATAAGTTATTTATTATTATTAATAAGATTTTTATATTACTTGTTATTTACGGTATAAATGCGACTTTTTTATTAAGTATAGTTTTTTTTTTTAAATTTAATAAATATAATTATTTAAAGCTATTTTATAAACTTATAAAATTATAAATAAATTTATTAAAAAGCCTTTTATTAATAATTAAAAGTTAATTAATATTATTAAATTAAAGTTTTTTAATTATATTTAATAAGTTAAAAATTAAATATTTAAAACTTTTATTATTTAATTTATATTTAAAAAAATAAAAATCTACTTTTTTAACCTTTATATAATATTAAAAAGTATTAAAAAATAAAGCTTTTATTATAAAATATTATTATTAAATATTTTATTATAATTATAAAGCTTATTATTTAATTTATTAATATAAACACTTATAATATTTTAATATATTAATAAAGCTATAAATTATATTATTAAATTTATTATTATTAATAAAAGCTTAAATGTTAACTTTATTATTAATATTTTTTAACTTATTAAAAAATTTATTATTAACGTTATAAAATTACTTTAAGTTAAATTTAACTTTTTAAAAATTTAACTAGTTAAAAAAATCGCTAAAATTTATTATATTATTAAAAATATATTATTAAAGTTAAAAAAAGTATTAACTATTAAAAATAGCTATTAAATAGTTTAATAATTAGTCGAAAATAATAAAATTAAAGCTTAAAAAATAGTTAAAGCTATAAATAAACGCTTTAAAAAAGCTACTTAATATACTTTTAAAAAAACAATAAAAATAGCTTATTTATTAAATAAAATTTATATAAATTTATATAATAATCATGGCTAGCGCGACTAGCCTAAAGAAAAGACCTAAAATATAGCGTATTTAGTTAAATCTTGTTTATTTAAAAAAAAATACGAAAGTGTGCGTATAAAAAGGAGGCTATTTATAGGTAATTCAGGTGGGCCCTAGTCACCTAACACCCTGTCAGGTGACCCCTTAGTCATCCAATAGCCCCATGACCTCCCTAGCCGTACCAGTAGCCCAAGGGCTACTCGTACAACTAGTCAACCGCTTGTATTATTATCCCAACACTAGATACTTTTCTCTTAAATAACAAGGTTGACCTAGTCGTCTAGTAGCGTACAACAGGTAACAAGTTGTACGCGTACAACAGATAGTCAAAAAGGGCTATATTCCCTCCCCTATACTATACCAAGTAGCACGTACGCCTCCAAGCCCCTACCAAGGCAGTAAAAAGTCCGACAAAAAGATACAAGTATAAGTCGTATAGCTAGCGCGCGGCAAGTAGGCAGGCCGCTCGCGTACAACAGGTAGTCGAAAAGAAGGGCTGTCCGGCTAGCGTACGACAGGTAGGCAGATCGTTCGCGTATAACAGGTAGTCAAATATAGTTGTATAGCTGCGTACAACAGATATGCAGGTTGTTCGCGTACGACAGCTTGGTCAAAAGTAGCTGCGAAAGCCCTGCGTGGTATTATAACAGGTTAGCAGCATTAAAGTCGTTTGGCTAGCGCGCAGCAAGTAAGCAGGCCGCTCGCGTACAACAGGTAGTCGAAAAAAAGAGCTGTCCGGCTAAGTGGTTCGTACAACAAGTGGTTAAAAAGGGTCGTATAGCCGCGTACAACAGGTAGGCAGGTTGTACGCGTACAATAAGTGGTCAAATATAGTTGTTTAGCTAACGTACGACTGGTTAAAAGGTTGGCACAATTGCGCGCCATTAATTAAACGGTTAAATAAAAACTAAGCTAGTTGCTATATAAACAATTAATCTCTCTTGTTTATTAACACTGCTAGTAAAACAAAAGTATAATATAAAATACGCGATTTATATAATTAGGTTAAAATTTTATTATTATTTTAATTAATTTACGGTAAATAAATTTATATATTAATTAATGTTAAATAAGATTTATATAAATTTATATAATAATTATAGCTAGCGCGACCAGCTTAAAAAAAAGACTTAAAATATAGCGTATTTAGTTAAATCTTGTTTATTTAAAAAAAAAATATAAAAGTATACGTATAAAAAAAAGGCTATTTATAAGTAATTTAAGTGGGCCTTGGTTACCTAATACCTTATTAGGTAACCTTTTAGTTATTTAATAGCCTTATAACCTTTTTAGTTATACTAGTAGCCTAAGGGCTACTTGTACGACTAGTTAACCGCTCGTATTATTATTTTAACATTATTAATAATAAATTAAAAAAAAACTACCTTTTATAAAAATTTTTAATAAAAAAAGCCCCGCAAAGTTATTAAAGCGATTTTAATAATAAAGGTTATAAATAATAGCAAATAAATTAATATAATAAATTAAATATTAAGCACTTATTTTAATAAGTAGCGTAAAGCAAATATTAATTAAAGTAAAAGCGTGGTATAATTAACTATTAAATAATAATTTTTAAGTTTTTTAAATTATATATATAAAAGTAAAAAATATTAATAAAAAAGTAAAATAATTAATTAAAAATAAAAAATAGCCTACGTTTAAGTAGGTAATATAAATATTAAAAAATAGTTTTTTTAAATAAAGTAGTAATACTTGGTTTATATTATAAACTTCTTGGAAAGCGACGCGGTATAAGTAGGAAAAAAAACTTATTATTATATTAAATTTAATAATTTTAAGCTAGGCTATAAAAGGGAGCTTATAAGGCATTTATATAATAAGCGTATATTATAACTTATAATAACTAATATAATAAATATATTAGTTTTATATTTATTTTATATAAGGTATAAATATATATTATATAATTAAAATTTAAAGCTAAAAAAACGATTACTTTAATAATAGTTAAATAAATTATTAAATATAGCAAATATAATATATATAGCAAATATAATAATATTGCACTTAAAAACTTATAATTTAATAATTAAAAGTCTTACCTTTTTATATTTTATTAATTTTAAGCCTTTTAACTACGCTAAAAAGCTTGTTATTTATTTAACCGGCTTAATATTAAAAAATAATTTAATTTAACTCTTTTAATAACTTTTCTTTATAAAAAAAAAACTTATTTTAATAGCTTATAGCTAAAGCTTATAAGATTATATAAAGCTTAGCAATAAATAAGCTTTATAGCTTATAAAACTAAGCGCGCTAATAATTATAAATTATTTATTAAGCGCTTTTTTTTTAGCCGAGCACTTTATTAATTATTTAACAGCTATTTTTTTAAACCTTACTTAAGCTAAAAAAAGCTAATTATTAATAGCTTAATAGTTTTATAATTTAAAATTTAAACGCTATAATAGTTATTAAATAAAATATATTAAGCTTGCTAAATAAATATAAAAAATAATATATTTTAATTATTAAATAATATATATAAAAATTAATTAAAAGCTTAATTAATAATATAATAACTTAAAAAAGCTTTAAAGCATGTTTAAAAAGCTTTTTAAGTTTAAATATTAAGCTAAATATTAAGCGTTTATTAACGCTGCTAAAAAAAAACAAATAAATAAGCTTGCTAAATAAAATAATAAATAATTAACTAAAATTATTAAAATTTATAGCTAAAGCATAAAAATTTATATATTTAAGCTTATTATTAATTTAATAAAAGCTTTATAATACTTTTATTTAAAATAAATTATTATTTTTAAAACTAGCTATAGTAAAAAAATTATAAAAAATATTTTAAAATATTAAAATATAGCTACTATTATATATTAAAAAGCTATTATATTAAATATAATATATTTATAGCTTAAAAATAATAAAAGTTTTATATTAAAAAGCTTTTTTAATATTTTTATATTTAATAGCAAACTAAAAAACGTTAATAAGTTTAATAATAAAAATAATAAAAGTTTATTATATAAAAGCATTAAGCGCTTTAAAATAAATATATATATATAAGCTAAATAAAAAAATTTTAATATATTAAATTATTTTATTTGCTTTAGTAAGCATTTAATAATAATTTATTAGTATATATTTTTAAAGCTTTATTTTAATAATTAAAAGCTTAATCTAGCTATTAAATAGCTAGCTTGTTAGTAAATATATAATAATAAAAGCGCTAAGCGCGCATATAAACAAGTTTAAAAAAAAATAGCTTAGTTAAATATTAATTAAAAAGCTATTGTTATAAATGCTTTATAGCTAAAAAACTAAAGCTGTAAGCACGCTATAAAAGCTAATAAAATTATATATATTATTAAATAACTTATTATAACTATTAAATATTATAAAAGCTTTATTAAATAAAAAACTAAGCGTGTTATAAATTATTTAATAGTTTTATTTTTATAAAAACTTATAATAACAACTATAAAAAAAGTTTATAAAAAAAAAAAAAGCTTATTATTTATTATTAGTAAAATTAAAGCTATTAAATATTTTAATAGTTAATATAATAAAAAAATATTTAATTATAGTTATTAAATATTATAATAGCTTTACTTATTATAAAATAAGCGCTTTATAAAATAGCTATAAGATTATATATTATTATATATTTTATTATAACTATTAAATATTATAAAAGCTTTACGTAATAAAAAACTAAGCGAGCTATAAGCTATTTAATAACTTAATAGCTTATAAAAACTTTTTAATAGTTAAATCTTATATATTAAAAAAAAAAGTTTATAAAAAAGCATATTATTTATTATTAATAAAATTAAAGCTGTTAAATATTTTAATAATTAATATAATAAAAAAATATCCGATTATATTATAATTAAAGTCCTTTATAAAGGCAATGCTTTTAGTTAAGGTATTATTTATATATTAATCGTAAGATAAAAAGAAAAGAGAAAAGATTTTATATATAAATTGTATAAGGAGATATTTATAGGTGCACGGAGGGCTAGGCTAGCGTACAGGTGGCGCGAGCCGCCTAGCAGTGGCAGGCCCCTCAGGTGGGCCCCTCAGCCCCCCACTAAGGGGCCCAAGCTAGCCATCCGTGACTAATTATAGCTTTTAAATATTATAATAGCTTTGTTTATCGCTTAAAAACAAGCTTATTAATTATTAAACGCTTAAAAAAAAAACCTATTATATATTACCGCAAATGCTTTATAGCTAAAAAGCTAAGGCCGCAAGTATATTATAAAATAATAACAGCTTAACCGCTTTAGCAAGCTTATTAAATATTTAATTAACGCGCTAAAAAAGCTGCAATATAAAAATAAAAATAAATTATAGTTATCGAAAAAAAAGCGCTTTAATAAATAGCTATACGCTTGCTTAAAAGCTAAAAGTATAAGTAATAAATATAAGCAAAGCTAATAAAATTAACCTTATTTAAAAGGCTATATTAAATTTAATAATTTTAAGCTAGGTTATAAAAAAAAGCTTATAAAGCATTTATATAATAAGCGTATATTATAGCTTATAATAGCTAATGTAGTAAATACACTAGTTTTATACTTATTTTATATAAAGTATAAATATATGCTATATAGTTAAAATTTAAGGCTAAAAAAACAATCACTTTAACAACAGTTAAGCAGATTACTAAATACAGCGAATACAGCGTATATAGCAAATACAACAGTATCGCACCCAAAAACCTACAATCTAACATATCGTCATATATTAAGATATACACGCCCCGGCCGTCGCCGCAGTCTATGACCTATCTATAGGCGCTAACGGTGACCGATCATTAAGACAAGACTCGGTCCCGGTCCGTCCTGGAGAAGCGACGAGGTTAATCGTTATAGCCGGCTGGACCTTGCGATGACGGATGTTTCGCGCGCCGAGGACCAAACCCAGTGGGAGCAAAGGGCAATTATGGTGAAATGCTAGCAAGAAACAGGATCTTGAAATTCTTATCCGGTTTTTTTCTTCTTTTATTCTGTCCGTCCCTCGCTGCTTATTCCTATATATATATTTTATCGTGAGCTGCTATTTCGGGCATTGGCTAGAAATGGCCATGGGGTGCGAAAAACATGAAACTAGGTACCTAGATGATCATAAAGTCATAATCAAGTGCTTAGTATTCTTAATAACATACGAATCAATAGTAAAGCAGTTGTTGCAAAGCTATGGTTTTTGGAAGTCTATTTAATTCAGGGCACTAGGTTTGGTGGAAATCGCTTGAGAATTTGCCGCTTTTTAGCAACACTCTGCTGGCATCATAGTTGCGGGCCTCCGCCAAAGATACCAGCTCCCCGTGCAACGCCTTAAAGAGAGGCCTTCAGATTGCCCTACGAGTAAAATGCGTGTCATTTACCAGATATCATTAGTCGGCTGAATTGCATTGCTGCAATTGGTAAGATGACTTGCCTCCACGCACCCATCAGTAGGTGTCTGCAGAGGCTCATCCTATCCATGGGCTCAAGAGACGCCAGTGAGATCACAGGAAGACAAAGTCAGCCAGGCAAGGGCGTTTAGGTCAGAGGCGCCGAATGATGTACATGCAGCAGAGATAATATTCATGTAGCATGGAAGTGTAAGGCAGCAAGCCTGATGCGTTCATGGACTAGGTATTTATCTGTGGACCAGGAGCTGCTCAAGTATCGTCGATTAGGTGGCAGGGCAGTGACTCCCTGATTTGGCAGCGCGTATAGGTACCTACCTAGGTAGCATGGACCCTGGCCATACAGCCATACAGTTGGTTAACACTACGCTTCGGGGGCTGTCTAGCTCACGGATAGCCGACAATTCTCCGGGTAGATCCTCGATCCCTGCATCCATCTAAACTGTCTCGTATCCTTCCAATTGAGCACTTATTCAACAATTTCCCTCCCCCTTTCACTGCCAATTTCGTTGGATTAGCTCAGTATGTCTCTCTTCTCCGGATTGTAAGTGTTCTGGAGATCTTTATTACCCGCCCCTTTTAGCTCCTCGCACTACGACGTAACTCATCACGCTCGGCTTTAACGTTACTAACATATTTGCTTCTGTCTGTAGAAGCTCCCGGCTTCGGGGAACACCAAATGAGCCCGAACCACCGAAGACCACTACTCCACCATCACTTCGACCATCTCGCAGTAGCCAAACATCAATGCCACCAAAAGTTCCTGTCTTACAAAGTTTGCCTTCACTGGCAGAGTCGATCAGTATGGCCGCTACTGGAGACGACGACCCGAACTTCTATTTTCCGCGGCCGTTGCCTTTATGGCTCAATCCTATCTATGCGAAGCACATCGTCAAGGGCAACTTCATGACTCTCAGTACGAGACCGAAGGCGGTAGAGGACGCAGAATGGATCGCACATCAAGGTATTGGCTCATTGGATTTGAAATCTTTCTACTGGAGGCTGTAGCAGTATCTGATCTTGTCTAGTTGTTGAGCATTATCGACTCTTGTGGAACTTCGTTCGCGTGGTGATTGAGAAGGAGCAAGATGACAGTACTATTTGTAACCCTACTACTTGCTCGACAATGTCGGCTGGAAAGTACGTGTCCTCGTGAGCCGAATATCCGCAAAAGCTTACGAAGAGTCCAGGAACCATTCGTTCACTTGGCTCAACCACCGCCTTGAGCCAATCGAGCTCCCTGCACATGAATATATAGCCCTTATGCAGCGGTGGATATCTGGCAAGATAGATGACGTCACGATTTTCCCGACTGATCCCTCTAGCGTTTCGTACGCACCGAACCCAGCCCTTGTTCAAGATGCGCTAATCCAACTCACCGGCGCGGACGGATGGATCGGCCAGCGGAGTGGCTTTCCAGAGGACTTCTCGAGCATTTGTGGGATCATCTTCCTCCAGATCTTCCGTGTCTATTCACATCTATACTGGAACCACTTTGTGGAGCCTTTTTACCATCTCAACCTCGAGAAGCAGCTGAATAGTTGTTTTAGCCACTTTGTTATGACGGCTACCGCTCTCGACATGCTCAAGCCCGACCATCTCGAACCGATGCAGCTCCTCATCGACCTTTGGGCGGCGAACGGCACTTTCCCCCCGCAGTCCAAAGCATATTCGTATGCCAGCCTGAAGCGTGGCACATACCTCATGCAGCTAGGAGACGGCCGCTAAGGTGACCTCCAAATATGTTGGGATATCCTGCAGACTTTCCAAACGACATGGGTAACAGTCGTGATGTGTCAAAACCAAGGTAGCTTCTTTTCGGGGTTCCCGCGGCCTTGATAAAGCGCCCTTGCCCTATCCATGCGCCTCTATGCGTCCCCGTTCCATGAGTGGCAATGCATATCCTTCCTACCTCAATAGATATTACCGAAATAAGCCCGTTCTTGTTGCAGTTTCGCGATACGCCTGATAGTTCCATATCAGCTTGCGCTCAGATTTGAAAAATGCACACTTTCGCCCTAGCTTAGACCTGCAATGTCAATATTGACCAACCGCATACGTAGAAAGGATCTAATAGGTGCATCGGCAAGACGAACTGCACGCCGTAAATGCGTGGCAGCCTACTAATGCTGTTGGTCGGTATTGCGACACTATCCTGTCAAAGCACCTACCTATAAGATCTCTCCTACGTATGCAGTTGGTCGGCCTCGCAGGGGTCTTGGTAGGCCCGACAGTGCATTTTTCAAATCCGACCGCGGGATTAGGTCTGGATTCAGCTGCTCAAAATCCTATTGCTTTAATAGGCCATCCCTTGAAGGACCAGAACAGAGACCAACCCGTGTGACAGGGATTGTTGTCTAACCGAGAAGGAAAACGTACTGTACCACCAACCGCGCAACGACCTTCGCTTTCTCTTCAGCCTTCTCAGCCTCGCCAACGCCTCACACGTCCTACCGGCAAATTCGACCGGTAGGTAACAGACAAACAAACAAACACGTACGTGAGGGCCAAGCATCCGTAGATTCTTCGTTGACTTGGTAGTAGAAGGCTGTCGGCTTAGCATGCCTCGTCCCTTCTTCTGACCAAGATATGGCCCGTCCCGCCTCTCAGCCACCCTGCACTTACTTGAAGAGAGTGGTTTGGATGTCAAAGCGCGGACTGGGTAGGTAGGTAGGTATCTGGCGATTGAGCGACTTCCTAGGAAGTCGCTTAGTAAAGCGGATCCCATCCTAAGCAAACACAAAACAAAAATAAAATTCAGCCGTAATTACATTTAAAGGTCTTTAGATATCGTACTCTTATATATACCTAGTATTAATCACATCTTAACAATAAAAGGATTAAAATTTTATAATCAGGTGTATATAAAATTATTCAATGTAAAGCATCACGATAATTAAAGTCCGTTTTGGATTTAAAAAAAAAAAGGGCGATCTTTGTTTATTATGTGCAGTTACGGTAAGCCGTGCATTGAAAATTGTGTTGGCTTATGCATTCGGGCTTATGCAAACAAGCTTGGACTAAAAGCAGCATGGCTCAGGTGGGCCTCCCTTTCTGATTCAGGACTGTAAAACCTATCTGTGAGGTGCTTGAAATTCTGTTGTTTAAACCAATTAGGCATGAGCGATAAAGGCGCCGCCGTTGCCCCACTCGCGTTTACCCTTGTTGGGTTCAGGGTCTTTTTGGCCTTGTTGTTTCTCTTTTGATTACGTACCTACCTACCTACTTAGTAGGTAGAGTGAGTGACCACCTAGTGGACCAGACGGGCTAGTGGACCACCTTTTCCCACCAAAAACCACCAACTTCAACAACAAATAATTAAATAAATAAAATAGCTACGAAGACGCCGGTACTGTAGGTAAAAAGTAGATAATTAAAATAATATAAAAAAAAAATTGACAGACCCTCCGGGCGCGTCTAGCAGGGTTAAAAAAATAAAAATAAAAATATAACATTTTGCTATATAAAATACTAGTAAATCTATTAATACGAAAGAAAATTATTAAAAATTAATAAAACACCGTATATAGCTGTAATTAAAGTATGCTATAGAGAAAAATCTAAAAAATCTAATGCTATAGTTGAATTATTTTTCCGATTTTTTCTAGCTGCGATATTTTAGTAAGAACTTTTACCACTAAAAATTTTAAATATATATTTTTTTTATTTAGTAATTTCTTAACGAGAAAAAATCGGAAAAATAATTCAACTATAGCATTAGATTCCTTAGATTTTTCTTTATAGTATACTTTAATTACAGCTATATATAGTGTTTTATTAATTTTTAATAATTTTCTTTCGTATTAATAGATTTACTAATATTTTATATAGCAAAATGTTATATTTTTATTTTTATTTTTTTAACCCTGCTAGACGCGCCCGGAAGGTCTGTTAATTTTTTTATATATTATTTTAGTTTTAGGCTCTTCAATTATAACGTCAAAAGATTTTTACCTATTTTATTGACTGAGATATTAACTGTTGAAGTTGGTGACTTTTGGTGGGAAAAGTGGTCCACTAGCCCGTCTGGTCCACTAGGTGGTCACTCACTCTAGGTATGTCGTGAACCACGGCAGGTGGGGCGCTCTGCATACTAGAGTTAGGTACTTAGTAGTGCTCTCTCTGTGCATTGTTTGGTACATCGATCCAATTACTAGGTAGTATGGAACAGTTATGGAGGAGCGGCTTCTTACTGTCATAATCATCACTGGTGCCCGGACTATTATATATATATGTACTTGCTATGTACTGCCTGGACCAAACCTTGCAAAAACAAGTTCACATGTGTCGAAGTAGCCTGTTGTGGTAGGTCGTAAAATGGTGGATATGATTTTTATATTCAAGAGGCTTCTCATGCTGTCTCGTCTCGGCGCATAAAGGACGAACCCCTCTCTCGCGTTATTTTGTCCGCGCCTGCGTGCAGCAGACGTTGGATGCTTGGCCGAGGTTACTACGTAAGTACTTACGACTACCCGGAACCTATCAGGCAAGTGAGTGTCTACATTGGTCTTAGCTAGTGCCCAAACCTCGTTCCTAGTGGTGGCTTGGACTATCCAATCAGAGTTGGCCGATAGATAAACCTGCAGCACTGAAGAGACACTGTGAGGGGACAGTACTTATAGGAAATACGTACTGTCGCACGCGACAGCTTAAGTACATACCTGTATACATTGGTGTATCTTGCTTGTGATGGTTTGGTGTACGAAAGCGAGAATGGTTGTATGACGGCGCGCTGATGCTCACCTATGTAACTACCGAACTACCTAACTAACCTACGAATGAGCGGGAAGTGGGAATTGGTGGCCGGTCTTGTCCCGTGGATCACGTGTCACTGTCTCGATGTTTCTAGCTACCTCTAGAGGGTAAGGTGGAGGGGTTATACAATCGCCTTCTGTCTTTAGTATCGTCGGAGAGCCCGCGACGGCGGGGTTACAGAGGAACTTCGAGACTTCACAAATCTGGAATATTATATATCCATGCGTGTGATGTGCGTGTGCGCTGATACACCAGGTAGAGGTAAACTAGCAAACGCCCAACACTGCTATTGGTGGTATTGCTTGCCTATTCCTATGCGCATGTACTTCGTTGTGCGTTTAAATAATACAGAAAACGGAAATCTAGTGGGTGACCTGTACTGCTGGAATGAGACATCGCGACGTATCCTTTCCCACATCAGTTAGGACTCAAGTCGTTTGTTTGTGCATCAGTGAGCTTGAGATAGAGATTAGGGTACGACACAGCCTATGTACTTAAGCTACCGCCCCGATTTCGGCGGCACCGACGACAAAATTCATAACTTGCCACAGAGCAAACCAACCAGCTCCTAGGTATGTGCTATGCGCTACTGTGTAGCGATCTGTAGTACATACCCTCTTAGTATAAGATGTGATGGGGAATCGACGATATGAATGCGACACCAGCAACGATGAGATGACGTGCATCTCCCTGGCGTCGAGGGGCCGTAATCTGGAGGAGATAAGCATCAAAAGCTGAAGAAGCATTGGCTACGAAGTTCCAAGACTATTGACTATTACTATCTAATCAAAGGATAAGGATGATATGATGGCGAGGCGAGGTTGACCGCCCTTTACCATAATACGTAGTACAGTAGACAATGACTAAGGCTAGCTTCACGGTCTGGATACTCCGAGTCGGATGCAACCACACTGCCGCCACCGCAACACACGCAGCAAATATACTGTATCCACTTGGTATTCCCCTGCGAGATAGACAGTGTCATGGGAACCGGCACAGTATGGATGCTCGATGCCAAGCACGAACCCACCAGTCCACTATTTTTTCACTGGTGAGCATGCTAAGAGGCAGTAGGTAATAGTCCTCAGAGCGCCGATGTACTAAATTGTATTTGGCAATCACTACTACCTCCCGGGGCCACATACCCACATACCCACATGGGCAGTAACTAGAGTCCGCTGAAGCGTTATCAATAGGGAGCCTCCCTCCAGACACAGACAGACAGACAGACAGACACATCGTGAATCTGTTCGGTGTCGTGTGCTACTTTATACCCATTATCTATCTTTTTCATCTGCAGCACCCACACACCACTATTCACAGAAAGGGTGTTCTCGAGCGTCTTGATGGCCTGGATACTCACTTGCCCTTACCCTCTATTCATCTAAGCTTTATCCAATAACCAGTGACACCCACTCTACAACTCGCAGACGATTCGCAGCGGTTGTCAGCCACCACCGCCTAAGGACGTGGCTGAGAGGTGCCCAAAGAGGGTTGGCTATACCGCAGAGGAATCAATTCTTATTCGCGCGCAACATCGGCCAAATACGTCGGCTCTTGACATCAACTGAAACTTGCACACACGAGCTAGAGCCAACGAGCCGCCAGGCTTGCCGTCGGTAGCCACGACGACGCTGGGCCCGGACTCGACGCCGCAGCAACAAGAGCAGGCAATCCACGGTCAGTCGGTTTACCTGGTTCCTATTTCTGTGTTGGCCGGGGCGGCTACTCGAGGGTTTGTGCTTATCTCGCCACGCTCCAGGGCGGCGCAGGTCAGAAGCATCGGCACTTAGACGGCCATTTATTATCATCTTGTCGCGCAGAGCCCTCCCTTACTACTGCTGTGGCTTGCTGTTTTCCCCTCGGATCGGCCGAATCGCATCGCATCGCATCCCGTGCGCAATCTGCCCTCTCCAATACCAATTTCCGGGTTTATTCTCGCGACGCCATTTGCCGATAGCTAATAAGCCCCCGCGAATATCAAAAGTCTCAACAAAATCCTCCCTACAAGTGAAACAACTTTCTTGTCGCATCTGCGGACGATTACGGAGCAGGCGTGATTTCAAGCGCACAGAATCAAAAGGGGGGATGGCGACGGATTTTATCATGCCTAGGCTGGCCGATGCACACTCTTCGCATTATTTCCAGCGCCAGCCGGAGTCGAACGCTTATACGCCTGCACAACTACCAGATCATGCGCCTCGGCAGATTGCCCAAGGCTATCAATCTCAACAGGTCTCGCCCCTGAGCTCTAACAATGGCTCCCCCACGTCCCCCAAGCCATATCAGCGTCGACGATTACGCCCGCTATACATGCCTGCTGTTTTGCGACCAACCGAACACTTTTATAAGCGATCCAACGATAATAAGCACGAGGATGAACCACAGACACCCGGGCAGGATGACGATAGACCCATGTCTTCTGCAAATAGCTTTATAAGCTTGCCCGGCTTGACAGGCTGGAGCCGCCTAGGTCGACGATATACAGGCGATAGTGAGGAGAGTATGGAAAGCGAGTGGGATCTGGATCTATTCCCGAAGCCGACAGCGCCACCTACGCGAATACATTGGAAGGTATGTTCGAATTTTAAACCGTGTTATATTTAAAGCCGAATACCACGCGTGGGAGATGGATTCGATGCATTTACTCCTACCACCACCACCGCTACTACTACTACTACTACTCCTACCACCACTACAAGCGACAGCAGCTAATGCCACGGTTTAGCCCGATCCGGAATCCCAAATTTGCGACGAGCCCTCCTGTTTGCGCCATTTCAATTATTGGACAAGGCGTCATCATTGCCGGAAATGTGGGAATATCTTCTGTGACACGCACTCCACCTTTGGGATCCCACTTGATCAGGATGCAAACTACAATCCTAGGGGGACAATGAGTCGAGCATGTGCGCATTGCTACTCCGAGTTTCGAGCATGGCGCAGTAGAACAAACAGCCAGGCATCCAGTGACGACTCATCCGTGAAACAAGTTTCCAAGACGGCGCCCTCGAGTCCTATTGTTACAACGCCAACCGGAGCAAAAGCCCAAGCTCCACACCCCGCTGAGGTCGCTATGAGTGTGCCTCGAGATTGGCACTGGAGCACCTTTTAAATATAATTAATACTCTGAGCTAGCACGTATAGCCGGTTCTGGACTCATCGCTGTCTGCCTAGAGTATCAGCACCTTCCTCAAAGTGTAATAACCATTGTGCCGAGTTCAACACTACCCAAATTCAGGCCAACTCGGTTGGATACCTGTTACGAAGCAACGCTTGATCACAATGACAGCGTCCCTGTCACACGAAATCAATGATTTATTTTCACGGAAGAATACGGAAGAATACGAAAGATAGATGACCATGATGCACGATGTAATACATGGCATTAGACTGCAGGAACTTGGTTGGATTTCCTTTTCGCGTCATGATACCCGAGAACTGCCGATCCACGGATTGGTCATGGAGAGCGAGATATAGATTTAGGGGTTGTATTGTCGCATGGTGTGACAATTTTGTTTCATTCCGGCCGGTGGATAGACGGTCAGGAAACATGGGTGGCGTTTTTGATTTTATATCATAACATTGACAAATGCTTGCGAGGTCCGGTGTTTGATTTATGGGAACTCATTGCTACGCCCAGCCTGGATATGTCGGGGGTGAGAGGCCATCTCTGGCCTGAAAGTACAGAACAGAGAGGTCCGCTTATGAAAGAGCTAATAATATAATCTTGCGTCTTATCAAGTTCGGATATTAGTTGTGTGACAATCGACCCTGTAATGTGTATAGGAGTATCCTTCGGGGGTTCAAAAGTTAACACTGCAGATGAACCTCGCCAAACATTGAATTCATTGTTTCCTTGTAATTTCATATAGATGTGTAAACTACCACATACTCTCGTACTCACCTCTACAAGATACTTACAATATTTCCATTGAGCGGCCTGTTAGTTGCAGCACGGCGCCCATCAAACGGCGACAAGCTCATGTCCTCACTTTTGTCTACTTTGCCCTGCGCTTTTTGACCTATGCTCTTCCCATGCCGCCGTCTCGTCCTAACTCGAGCACAACCACATAGGTTAGGACGAGTGCTTGGGTCTTCAGCAGACACTCCCCTCTCACCTCGAAGTGAGCCGGCAGGAATAAGGCTTGTGTCAGAGGCAGGGTCATGGACAGCATGGTCTGGACCAGGCCAGTTTACTTCATATTCCCTTTTAGGGGGCGGGGTGGCAGTACCTATCACCAACCCGTATCGCAAATGCGCACATAAATACATAATAGATGTTACGCTACCTATCACAGTGCGCGATGAAACAAAGTGAGCCTTTATATATAAAAGAATGTAGATCGCGAAGAGATATTCGAGACCTTCGCGCGACAACAAGTATCTATAACCTACCCCAAAAGTACAGTGTTCCTGGCACTACATACATAAATGCACGCATCATGCGGCTAAGCCCGAGTTTTTATCTGAAGTGGTCAAGACAAGGGGTTTACGCGTGGGTTTCCAGGGATATGGCATCGATGTATAGACGACACCACGTGTTCTAATATACTAACACACTGGATGTGCCAGGGCAAACCATGTAACATCCGTTTTACCTACGGTTCTCGAGGTACCTGCGCAAATCGGAAATTCAAGTGTATTACGAAGGGCGGTGCCGCCCAGTGGTGTGTAGCGCAGTGTGACGATGTCCGTCTGTTCTCTCTCGTGATCGGACCGGTTATCGCCGTTATTAAAATTACCGGAGCATCATGGTAGCGTGTTCTGCGGGTGGGTGGGTAGGCAGGTAGAGAGAGGTGAAGTCTGACTTCGCGCATGGAATCTCACAGTCTAGGTCCCTAGGAAGACACTACGGTGCTAGGGAAGAGAACATGAAGAAGAAAGAGATGAAGAGTACAATCTAGCATCCTTTCGACTGCTATTTAGGTAGGCGTGCTTCCCCCTTTTCCAATGTCCCCCCCCCCAAGGCGCTGTAGAGGCGTCAAGTGAGAATGAAACACCAGACCTTTTTCTTCCATTGAGCGACTAAGAAGAAAAAAATTTTTGTTAGTTGCGTACACTTAGCAATGTTTTTTATTGCTATATGGCAGACGAAATTCGGCAGTCGGATGGCATCCGAACAAACACTAGAAGACTACTACATGCCTTTTTTTGGTTCTCTGAGGAGATAAGGATGCACTAGAAAATTTCAAGGAAATAAT
This sequence comes from Xylaria sp. FL1042, assembly GCA_022495085.1. Taxonomy (NCBI): domain Eukaryota; kingdom Fungi; phylum Ascomycota; class Sordariomycetes; order Xylariales; family Xylariaceae; genus Xylaria; species Xylaria sp. FL1042. Next base: position 16,397 of record MU380224.1, read on the forward strand.
CTTTCTTGTTTTACTACAAGAGTTTATGTAAATTTTTTGGTGTATATGTCCACGGAGTATGTGCCCGTGCAACGTTTTATACAGGTTAGGGGTGCGAGCAGGCTGGATGGGATTGTCGCGTCCGTCTTCCAACCTGAAAGACACCAGTGGCCCTGGGCTATAAACCCTAAGAGTCCAGCCTTAACGAAGAGCCTTGTCTAATATTGATGCATGTTAAGCCGCCGTGAGTAGTCTTGTTCGCGGCTGACTGCGATACTTGTTGGTAAGTCAATCCATGTAGTTTTAGTCTCAACGGGGAAGCCCGGTGAGAAGTCTCGTAAATCAGACATTAGGTCTACCTATCTATTGTATATTGGTACAATGCATTCGGTTGCTAATCTCTCATAAAGTGTAGATATCCCATAAGCCTAGCGTTACCCGGTGACTCTTCCCATGACTGTTGTAATGACGTTTTCCTACTCCTGAACTCCTTAGCCCTCATAACCCTTCTGATGCAATGTTCGATTCTTGTTATTCATGATGCAGAGTTAGATCCACCTGCCTATATCATTTTATGTTTTAATTGGGAGCAAGGCTTCTAGTTCTTCCTCTTTCCATAAGCCTTCACGCCCTTCGTCTCGGCGGAGCCGGTTGACTCATCACTATCTTCGATAATGGCACCTTCATTGCTCTCGCCGTACATTTCACGCTCGAGTCCACGAGCGGCGTCCCAGCTTGCCTTCTCAGCCAAGATAGCATTGCTGCGGCGGCGGTCGGTCTTTCCCCGCACAACCTCGGCCTTGCTTCGGCGGAGATAACTGGCAACGAAGAACGACATGAACAAGTAAGTGAGAGGAGCAAGGTAAGACACATTTAGCCAGATAGCGAACGTTTGGCCAGTTGTATCGATGCAGTCCACCTTCTGGTACTTTGTTCCGGCACCAGCACCCTGGACAGGCACAAGATAGGAAATGAAGGAGTGAACCATAGCTGCCGAGGCACCGATAAGGAACTGCGAGATTTGCAGCGAAGTGAGGGAGCGCTTAACCAGAGTGGGTACGCGAATATTAAAAGCGGTCACCGTGTAGTAAGTGTACTATGAGCTAGTTAGACGTCATTCAATGGTAAGTTGTAGGGGAGTTCAAAGCTTACCATGAGCGAGTGGATAGCGGAGTTGAAGAATACGAAGATCCAGATGGGCGCTGACATGTAGCGCATACCCGCCCACATGGCCATCATGGCACCAGCGTGATGGTAGGTCTGCAGAGTTGAGCTGAACTTGCCCTTGGCGAGGATAATAAGGGTATCGAAGACCTCGTAGAACTTGCTGATGTAGAAGAGCCAGCCATAGAAAGCAAGGCCATTGTTCCAAAGTCGGCCACTCTGCTCTCGACTGGGAGAGCCCTCAATGCCTGACAACGAACCCCACATCCCAGACGCGAGGTTGTACGTTTGCGCGTTCTTAAGGCCGGGAGGGCCGTTCATCTTGCAGAAGCTATCGATAGTAGCGGCCCAGCCGTCAGGGCCGTCGGGCCTGACGATTGTGTTTTGAAGTGCCCTCAACATCCCATACCATGTCCAGGCTGAGTACACAGCCAGGAATATGTTGTGCAGAACGACGAAGACATGGAAGGCCTTAGTTTTGCTGATTGCCCATGGCTTCTTGCCAGTGGACTTGTTATAGGCGTTGAGAGCCTTGGCTGTGACGGCATAGACGGCCGCGACTGTGAGGGGGACCTTGGGATCCAAGGCCGCCGTGTACCACTTTTCCGGTATCGTAAAGAGATAGTTAAAATGAGGCGGAGGGATGGGTTGCGGATCAGAGTGTGGCGGGAATGTGAAAAGGCTGCTCGCAGGGTACGAGGCAAAGACTATGGGAGTCGCCATCGTTTCAATGCTGAGGCTGCGACTCTATATGCTCAGATCGAGGGCAATGCTGCCGTGCCGGGTTTGCTCAAATACGTAGACTGTCTACAAACCGCTGTGAGCTTTCTTGCGGATTCGTCTTCGAAGCGCCTTCCTTAGTCGGTACAGCTTGTTCACGGTCAAGAGGCGATGGTATTGGAGGCTGACAACACAGGGTATAGGTATCCTCGTAAGACCAGGTGAGTGTTGGCTCGAGATATACCTTTGGAAAGGATGGAGAAGAGATGGAGGGAGGGGGATAGAAGAGGGAGTAGGAGAGGTAGGAGAGGAGGGGTGACAGCACGGGGAGGTGTGGGAACCGTATCTAGTAAATATTTTTTTCGAGATCAACCGCGGACAAGATATTGACTACCTAAACTCTCGTCTACCGATGCATTCGTAACCGTGCCTACCCCAGAACAGTCCCAGAACAGTCCCAGAAGACGCTGAGGAGCTACGGTTATGAGCAGAAAAAAAAGAAGCCGCGGCTTGGGGTGACTGACCTCCGACCTAGATCGTCGGGATCTAGGAACCTTGCTAGTAGTATGAATTGTGTGCATTGTGCCCTGGTTTCGCCGCTTCGGAATGCCATGATAGGGAGCTTGAATCTGTTGTGTAAGTGTGCGCGCGTGTGTATACAAGATACAAGACCCAACAGTTGAACTTGAAGACGAGACCTAACAAGGGAAGGCGTGATATCATTGGGCGTCAGGGATCATAACTGCAGCCCGCAGGTCCGCCAGAAACTATTTTGTGGGTACCTAGATACCTAGTACCTACTTAGTAAGTCTAGTCTAGGTACGGAGTACGGAGTAGTACTCGTAGGGAATACTGTGGGGAAGGCATCAGGGACCAGGGAGGGGTCGTTTTGAGCTTCTCTAGCCGGCTTTTCAGCCAATCAACGCTTTCGAATCATCCGGGTCTCCGCGGGCTGCGAGTCTGTCTTCTGTTACACCAGGTCTTTAGTAGCCTAGGTAACTTACCGCGCAGTTCAATTGTAATTGAACCGAGTGTTCCATTTGTTAAATTATTTCAGACTCGAAACCCAATCTCTTGGGTATACCTACGCTACGTAACAGCCCTTTACGACTGATACTTTCAGATGTAAACACCTGCCTTGAAATGGGTTGATAGAATTGCCCGCGAAGAGCACGGATACGCCGGGTACCGCCCGGAACTACATACCACTTGCAGCAGTAACTTTTTCATCTGCGTAGTACATATTTGTACGAACAGAAATAGACTGCACTAGAGCCGCGCCGAGGCTCAACAATTCAGTAACTACGTAGTAGGTGGTTATATACACTACCTATCAGGTAGTGTAGTGTACTGGCGAAACTACCTACTAGGTACTGTATGTAGCACACTATCTGTAGCCTCTGCGTTTGCATATTGTTCACAGGAGGACATGTAGACCTGTATCCCTCTCAATCATATATCAGCGTATAAGGAGGCAACTATTCAACTCTCCATTCATTCATACAATCCTAGGTGCCAGGTATTTGCGTATATAATATGTACTTGCTTATCACATGTAGTGTTTTTAAGGTATAGCATCTCTATGTGCACTCAACCGTAGTTGCGGGGGATCTTGCTTCCGAGGCTCACGGGAGCCCCATTTTAGTTACGGCAGTATTAGGAATAGACAGGAGACCGGCAACTAACGTTTCCCTACTATTTTCGCACTAGTGTATGTTTTAGCGGTGAGGAGGTTAAAACACTGAGAGCATTTTTTAGCTGCTGATAGGTCTGTCCCACTTACACTACCTGTGTAGGCAGATGAGGGGCATTGAATTTGTTGGGGGACTTTTTTTAACGGGCATTCCACTAGCACCAACGAACGTAGTAGATCAATACAAGCATGAACAGCAGTATATATTATACGCAGGGCTATTGCAGAACGCAGGGCTTCATCCGAATTTCTTCATCCGAAAAGATGAGTTCGTATTGAGAAATCTGAGTGTAAAGAAAAAAAGAAATTATCATGACTGTCATTTTAGATGGTGTAGACAGGCTTGTATGACAGGTGGCCACACCTGTCAGTCATGGCCCCCACTTTGGCAGCTGTACCACACCACGGCCATTATGACCACCTAATGTGGCTATGACGCAATTATGGCTACCTTATGTGGTAGTCACCATACCGTACCTATCTCGCCTATCGCCTAGGTAACCGCAATACACTGGAATCCAACACACTTTGGGAGTGTACAAGCCGTAGTAACATGAACGAGTGCCAAGCTTGTACATAAGCCTCGGCAACAGAGCTTCCCCCAGTTTCCCCAGTTTCTAACGCAACAAGGGAATACCCTTTGTATAGCACGGCTATATATTACAAGCTTTCGTCGAAGAGTGGCATTGACGGTCGAGGGTCGTGCTCTTAGTTCTATATACAGCCCCGTAACTAATCATTAATTACCTCCGAGTCTTGAGTTGTCTGAGACGTTAGTTGAGAAACCGTCGAGGTTACTTTAGACAACCATTCTGATTATTCCGAAGTTACACGAGATAACAATCGTAACCAATCACGAAATGGCTGATGTCTCACTTCCCGTAACCGTTCCTATCCCTGTTATACTTCCCAGCCCCCGTAAGGTAGAAAGTTTTAGCCAGGAGCAGTGGCAAACTCTATTTGCACTTCTCGATGCGGTCACGCCGTCAATTGTTATCGATTCGGAAATTACAGATGGCCGAAACCAACTGCGCATCACCGAGGCCCAGTGTCTAGAAGCCTACGAGCATACTAAGAAGAATGTGAGGAGCGCGCCCGACTACGAGAAGTTCAAGGCCTATCTTCGCTCTCGGCCAATAGAGTCTCCTCGGTATATTCAATATGTCAGACGTTTCATGGGGCACCTTCCCATAGCTTCCCAGAGGGACCTAGGTCGACTTCTCGCACTCTTAAAGTAAGTATGACAAAGGTTCAAACTACTATTGTTGTGGAAATATGCTTGCAAGCAATCCTGACATTTGTGGTGAAGCACTTGGTTGGGTAGCCTTCTTGTGACGGGCCACCGTCTCCCTATTAAAGAGCAGCCTCTTCACGTGCGAGAAGCGATCTTTCAGTCATGGAGCCGTTCGTGGACGAATATTTTTCCTCAACTGGCAAATCCTTTCATGGTTCTGGGGAAGCTGGCATTCACAGAGTTTGATCCGCTATTCCGTGAACTTAATGATTATACAGACGCTGCTAAAGACTACAAACCGGCGCCTGCGTTCGACTACCAATTCATGCAGTTTCCTGCAGGCGATGAGCCCGCCGTGATTGATGTTGACGTGGTCATTGTCGGCTCTGGATGCGGCGGGGGCGTGGCTGCTAAGGTCCTCGCCGAAGCTGGGCACGATGTCTTGGTTGTTGACAAGGGGTATTACTTTCCACCTTCTCAGCTCCCCATGAATACCGAAGCAGCGAATGAATTTCTCTTCGAAGGCAAAGCTCCCTTGCAGACCGACGACCATTGCAGTAAGTGATATTCTAGTTATTTCTTCTTGTGTTAGACTTAAGGAACATGAAAACTCGCCTTCGAGCTAGAATGACCCTGAGACATGCACTATTCATGCTGATAGCTGAGTCTGAATCATAAAGTGAGCATCATCTCCGGTAGCACCTGGGGCGGTGGCGGTACTATTAATTGGAGTGTATCCCTTTTGCCACAAGGATACGTGCGAAAAGAATGGGCAAACGCAGGGCTGGATTTCTTTACAACACAGGAGTTTCAAAACTGCTTGGACCGCGTCTGCGATGTTATGGGCGTCAGCGATAAGCACGTACGGCATAACCACGGCGCCCAGGTTATTCTAGAGGGGGCGCGTAAACTTGGATGGCATGCAAAGGCTTGCCCGCAAAACACGAACGGTGCTGAGCACTATTGCGGCAGATGTTATCACGGCTGCAGCGCCAGCGAAAAACAGGGCCCGGCAGTATGTTGGCTACCTGCTGCCTCGCGAGCGGGCGCGCGATTCATTGAAGGGATGGAGGTCTCTAAAGTTCTGTTTGATGAAAAGAGTGGCTCGAACAAGGCTGTTGGTATTGTGGGCAAATGGACATCGAGAGATGAAAATGATGGTCTTCAGACGCCTGAATCAGAGAGAACACAGCGGACTATTAAGGTCAAGGCGAAGAAGGTAATCGTCTCATGCGGCACTCTACAGAGCCCCTTATTGTTGATGAGGAGCGGGTTAAAGGTAAGGGAACTTAGTTCATTCTGTTCAGCAATCTGGTATATTATTATTCTAACTCATAACCTCACTAGAACAATCAAATCGGCAAGAATCTCTACCTCCATCCTACTGTCAGCGTTCGTGCAACCTTTGACAAGGACGTCCAAGGCTGGGATGGTGGCATAATAACCGCGGTCTGCACAACATTTGAAAACCTGGATGGCAAAGGGCATGGTGCCAAGCTCGAGACCAACGTCATGCTCGTAAGCGCATCTCCCCTTGAAACTCATTATTCTCGTACGTCTTTGTCCAACTTTTTACAGGAAACTAACTACTTGCGTAGCCCTACGTTCTGCTCTATAACCACCCTTATCAAAACGCTCTACAGTGGAAACTCGATGCGCTGCGCGCCCGCCAAATGAATAACTTCATCTCCATCGTGCGCGATCGTGATACAGGACGCGTAGTGAGTAATTCCCGCTTTTATTATCGTCCTTCTCCATTCTTCATTACAGCAGAAAAGTTCTTCAAGGTATACTTCATATCTTACAGACTTTCAACTGCATCTAAACCCTCTCGATCACGCTCATATAACAATCACTAACTCCGGGAACTGTAGTATCCAGACCCAGAGGACGGAAGGCCGCGTATCGCATACACAACCTCAGCATTCGATCGAGGCAACCTGCTTGTCGGCATCGTCGCCATTGCGAAGCTCTGCTACATCCAAGGCGCGACAGAGATCTGGTCCGGCGTTCCAGGCATCCCATCATTCAGGCGCACAAAGCCGCTGCCAGCGGATGTTGATAATGCCGCCACCGCGATTTACGATGAGAAGTATTTCGACCAGGGTATCAACGACCCGGATTTTTCTGCTTGGGTCAGGCTGATCGAGAAGACTGGGCTCCGCTCACCCCTCGTCCAATTTGCGTGCGCACATCAGATGGGCTCCTGCAGGATGAGCACGAAACCCCAGGACGGCGTGGTCGACTCTAGGGGCAAGGTTTGGGGGGCACAGAACCTGTATGTGGCGGATGCAAGCGTCTTCCCTTCGGCGAGCGGTGTCAATCCCATGATCACCAATATGGCCATTGCCGATCACATCTCGAGAGGGATATCGAGGGAGCTGAAGAGTGGCGGACTGCGGGCTTCGTTGTAGAGGAGCGCCTGCTAAGCCTTTGTTCAGTTTGGGGATAATTTGTACATAATGTCGTTTGTTTATATCTGGCATCTGTCACTTGAATGTAAATATTGCTCTTCTCAAAGTCAAAATAATTTAGTAGTATGTACCTACAAGCTACTATGATCTGGCATTTCCAAGATACTGATGTGGTATAAGACATAATTCTATAGTATGAACAGCTCTAGAGTCTAGAGATATACTGGCAGACCGCAATCAAACTTACTTAGTGTGTATGAAACTCGTTGAGGCGCAAAGATCTGAACTCCTTGGTGATTACCACTAGACTCTACACAAACCCATCCTTCGTCACAAGTCTAGTCCGGGAGTTATATTATGTAGCAATGCTTTTGAGCAGTATTAACCCCCCTTCTCTTCTACAGTGCTTTACAACAGATGATCGCGGAATTAATAGCAAGTTTAGTGTAATTGGCAACCATGACGATTCATTATGAGGATGGAGTATTTATCTTCACCATAGGCAGATGACTAACAATAAAAATCATCATAATAGCTTGTCTTATCAAGTTAGTCCTTAAATATAGCTTCTTTAGCTAGCTATGATTTGTGTTTTCGGTTTCTTTTAATTATTTTTATGGCTAGAAATTTAGCTCAGGTATAAGCTTAAATATGATTTACATGAGTTTTCATCTGAGACACTTTCGATGACTATGACGGAAGAATAATTTTCCTCCCGTTATCTCATTAAACACACTATCGGATTTTAGACACTATTATATGCGTGTTGCCCTACCCATCCCGAATGGAAATCAATTTATGGTAAAGCCGGACGCCTCTGTAAGAGAGCTTGGCGTGGAATTCAGTCGTTTTATCTACTTATCTACGAGTAGCATGACACTCTGAGTCGCCTATCTGGCTTATAATATTTAGGAGCTGCAAATTACCCCTTATGCCCTGGGGAAGCTACATCCTGTCTCTGTTAACGAGAGTCTGTACTCCTATCTACTGATCTACTAATAAACTGGACATATGGTCTTGAGCGATGATTATACAATTAGGTCGTAATGTACATGAACTTAGTGTGTCAGGTAAGCTGTACGCATAAGTTTTTTGATAGATATGCTCGTTTCTAGGCCTTCGTATCTCGCATTGCTTTCGAATTTACCGGTAATCAACGACTAGTGTAATATATGAGACGAATACATCTTACGGCTTCTAAATTGCACATTTGTCTATAGAAGTAAACAGATGTGTCCCGATAATGACGAAGGTACCTTCTAGGGGTACGAAGGCATCTATCTTCATTGTAAAATCCCCATGTCCCAATGGCGAACACGACCACGGGTTCTAAGATCAACTGTTTTACCGATTGGCCACAACCCGCTTCTTCACCGCCATGCTAATATACCAAGGTAGCCACGAGTAAGCGGTACCGGCAAGGGCCTTGATATCAAATGACTAAGGACATGTGATAGCTGAGCATGGGTTTTTCGCGATTTGACGAGGATCAAATTTTATGCCCAAACGTCTGGATTGGGCACGGCAACGATCAAAGGCGAAGGCATTGACCGCAGGCCGCGACTTCGGGTCTGGCGGTTCGGTTTGGGTGCTCCTGGCCCAACAAAATCCAAAAGTACATACACTGCCCGGCGATGAAGATCGGCTGCGGTGCATATACGAACGTGTCCCAAGTACGCGGCCTTGATTGTTCTCGGATGCCTCAACTTGAACTTCGCCTCTAGGATGATGGACGCTGAGGCGAAGAAGGCGAAACTGGGTTTCATGCGAAAAGATCGAAGGTTTGATTGATGGATTGACGCGGATGAGTCAGGATGAGTTGGCGCTTTCGCAATTAGTGGTCAGTTAATCTACGACGGCTTGCACCTGCGAAGTGCTGGCAGAGACGGATGTCGAAGAGATCGGCCGTTACCTATGAAGTCATCGGTTACCCCTGTGGAACGTGGTAACGTCGCCTCGGAGTTCTCCTGTGGCTAATATGGGATCGAGACCCTGTAATGTGCTGGCAAAGCACGCTGGCATAGTGGCGTAGGTGGAGTGGGAGGCCGCTCAAGCCACTTTTAACCCACTCGCCTCACCTCGCCTCGCCGCGCTCCGTCCCCCGCGATTTTGTCCCCGTTGTCTTTCAGCTCCCCAGGGATCTGAAACTGTGGCTAGTACGCTGCTCTTGTTACACACTATTGACTATACCCAAAGCCTACTACAGCAAGTAGCATATTTCTTCTAATACATTTTAGGCGCGATTGCCGCTGCATTGTAGAATACTACGTACTACTTCTTGATCTATTGCTGGAAGTACTGGTACAGACCGGGTAGTAACCGGAGATAACAATCATCTACTGCATACCTACTTAATTTTATGTGCTCTTGTGTTTTTTGGTCTACACTATATCGCTGCTGTATACACTAATACAGGGGAGAAATCAGGGCTTCAGAGCACTGTTCTCGCTAGTGCTATGTTTCATACAGAGTACCCGTGGAGGCTCCACTTTCGCCATCCACCAAAGCAGTAGGGGTCCCAACCCTTTAGTGGAGGTCATTGAATTGCAAATGACCAGTTGATTTGCAAAAAAATCTATATACCTCAGAATAAGTGAAGCTGCCACTAAAATAGAAGTATTTCTTTTAGCTACATAAGCTGGTTAACATGGTATATTATTGACTTAGCCTATATAATACCCAACCTACCTACCTTACCACCTGCTACGCCTGCCACGCCTGCCAGCTATACAGACTAGCTATACAGACTGGCTATATACTTAGGTAGACTGGCCTACTAATAGGTAACTAGGTTAAGGTAGTAGTAGGTAGGCTGGGTAGTGTTAAAGCTGTAATTGAAAGTTTAAATATTAGCATAATTGCACTAAGGGAAGGCCTTGGCATTGCTTTCCCAAGTATAATGTATTAAAAGCAGGTATACCTTTATTTTGGTATAGTTTGTATAGGGCAACATGTACTAAAGTTTTTGCAAATCAACTGGTCATTTGCAATTCAATGACCTCCACTAAAGGGTTGGGACCCCTACTGCTTTGGTGGATGGCGAAAGTGGAGCCTCCACGGGTACTTGGATTTGGAAGGCAGGGGGCCTGTGGAACTGCCGAACTTTGCTTTGCGCCTCACTAGACAGGCAATTTTGACTCATTCGCTTGCAGATACACTACTGTACGGTCTTTTAGTTCTTTGGACCGGTGAACCCCCTCTTCGATCTGTTCTCACCTAACATGTCACTCCAGGCAGTCCAGGTGAATCTTTATTGGGGGCAGTGGGGATAGTTTAACTACCTAATTCCTGTAATTTTCCCAGAAACGCATGTATATTATGTTGCATTGGGGGAAGACGCATCGTTCGACAGCTCGGCACTTCTTTCATTGTGAGTGAATTTGCTCAATTTGGAATGTTTCGCAGGAGCCTAACTAGGCATGATGGAGATACGTGATGCGAAAGCAGGTTGTTCGGCCGGGGTCCTTGCTGTTGCTGCCGTTGCTTGCTAGGATATCGCTAGTAGTCAGTATCAATACGACCTGGATTAAGGCCCTGTGTTTTCTCGAAAGCGGCTACTCTTACACCAACCCAACATGGCTTGGTTATGCAAAGCCGCCATCGCGCCTATAGCCTCTCTTCCCGTTATACTCGGTAGCACTCAAGCTTCGTGGCGCCTAATGTCTGCGCTTCCGTTGGTTGTCGAAATCCGTGGGCTGCAGAGGCAGTTTGCATGTGACGGAGATCACGAGTGCAAACAAAGGTGGGTCAACGTCCATTGCGCCGGAAGAAAAATGAAGGAAACTTCAATCGTAAGGCATATCGGCTATGATGTCATGTCGTGCCATTAGCTCTAGACAGTATTCCTCGCTTGAGGGAGTAACATGCGGTGAGAAGATGCGGCGGCAAGGAGCGGATAAGATGCGATGTGATGCGATGCGATGCGATGCGCTGCCTGGCCTCAGTGGAAATACACAAAAAACGGAGAGGCCGCTGCTAGCCTACCGGCAGTATATACTCCCGAGATGGGTTCCGTTTATACCCACTTGTCGTCGCTGTACCGGGACTTATTGTGCACAGACCAAGACATATACATACTACCGAGGAATGCTACCTCTCTATCTACATTTAGGAGGTAGTGTAGGTACTTAGCCTACACTACTATAAGACATTATCATATTACCGAGTGTCGATATGGTAGAATACACCATACTATGTTCACTTGCGTGTCTCACAATCCATCCATCTACAAAAATTTCAAGAAAAAAAAAAAAAAATCGACAAATGCTACATACGCTGGCTTCTGCGCCCATGTCCTAGTTCTTTCGGCTCAATTGATTCCTTTGCAGTCTTGGCATCCCGTCCGGTGGCTTCCCCCCCATATTGACCGAAGGCACGCGCTCTTTACTCTGGTCATCTGACCACGCTCCGTAAGCTCACCACTGGATCCTCCCACGTCTAGTTGCGGCGACGATCTGTTGCTTTACACCTTGACTATGCGCCTGTGGTCTTACGCGGCGGCGTCTCTTTCTTTCCCATTTCTTAGTTATGCGTTTCAAGTGGAAGAGCAACTAGTTGGGCGGGAGGTCGTGCGCTTTTGGCAGTCTCGGTTGCCGCCATCCGTCTTAAGCTACGCCTATGCAAAACCGCATTTACACGCCCACGCCTATTTCTCGACCGGTCTCGACGCTCACTAGCCTATCGTCACCCATGACTTGCCATATTATCGGACCATAGAACGGAAAGTATGCCTGTTGATCCTTCTAGAAAGGAAAGCACGTAGTACTGTAGATTACGTTTACATACGCATAGAACACTACACTACACTAAGAGCAGGAACAGAACAGGAACACGGTTGCCTTCCTATTTTGAAGCGTCTTCATCTCTCAGACGCCCCTGTCCCTGTTTTCAGGAGCATTACATACTTACGTATAGTAGATGGCCTTTTGCTATCGTTCTAGTTCTAATTCGCTCTGTTCACGCTTTGTATATTCATCCCGTTCTGGTTGCTCAAGCCTAGGCTTCAGTAAGTATCATCCATTTTGGAGCTTTCCTAGCTATTTTGAATTTAGGGCCAATCAACATTCAGGACTTTTGGACGACCCACTTCGAGCCACCCTTCGGCTCAACATAAGTAGCCAATAAGAATCGAGAAGTGCCATATCTCGTCGACAACTTCACTTCATCGTCCGCCACTAGCTGGGATCTCAACCCGGAAACATGCTGTCTACAGGCTATCGTTGAATGTCGATGTTTCTCGGTCCCTTTCTTGTTTCCTTGGACAGGGTCACCTTGTCTCCCCTACTCCCAATTTCGGTAAAACTTGGGTCTATTCATCCGCTTAGAGCCTCTCCTGAGTTAACCTCGATTAGTTGCGCCTTGACGTTAAGATGCGCCTCTAATCTCTAGAACGGGATGCTAAATTTGAGAATCGCAATATATCAATGAGCTGATAGCTAGGGGCCGTGGATCGAAGACGAATCCTTGTTAACCCTTCGGGTCAACCCCATTACGCTAAAAGGAGACCCGAATCGACGCGTCCATTGACGCTTCGAGGGCAAAGCCTACTTACATAGTATGGCGGGTGCAGTGTACCATTCTTGCGATCCTGCATGATGCAGGATAGATAGAAACAACAAGGATGGACTAGCTCTATATCTAGTCAAACATTGGGGGCGCTGTCGAAGTAACGGTACTCGTCGATATCCCTTCCTATGTTGAACCATTGGTCTCAGCCCGAAGATTTTGATACTACAGGAGGTGGTTATTCCTCGGCGTGCCTCAATGCAGATATAAATTATACCCCTGAGAGCCTCCTGAGTATCGGCATAGGGCGAAGAAGTCAAAGTAATATGACTGGAGTAGGGATGTTTTCCCCATACCGAGTCAGCTTCTAATAGTTGAAGCTAATAACTCCCGAGCACTTATATGTCGAATCCTAGTGACAAGGGGAAGCATATACGCTTCCCCTTGCTGTAGAGACTCGCAATGGAAAGTTTTGGCGATTTAAACTACATGGTAACGCGAACTCTGAAACATGCTGTTGACTAATACCTATCACACATTAGATATGTACGAGCAAGATGGTCTGCGTAATAAGCACGGCCTTCTAAGTCTAGATCGTATGCAGCCATTGTGGGTCGTGTGATTTCTCTAAAGTAAGGTCGTCGGGTAATAATACAATTGGCAGCAATTTATATGTCGAGTAGCACCGTCTCTGTGACTGACCAGTGATGTGATAACCTGCGTAAATGCACACCTTTGGCATTGTTCTGATGTGTCTTGGCGCTAGATGCTCGAGTTTCTGCTATATGTTACATGCGATCATTTCCTAGGCAGGAGTATCTGAAGAAGGTATAGGTCGTTCTAGAATATAGGCACATAAACGTGTGGTTTCGGGCAATATCGGCATTACTAAATTTGTGATTTTGACCGAGACGTTCAGCAGCATCTCATTATCCAGGGATAACCGACAGGTCTTGGGGAGGATCTCCCGACCGGAACATAACACACAATAGCCTTGATACCCTCGTGACCAATTCATCACGGTGTGTCGCAACATAACGGTCCTGCGATGGCATAGTTAGTTGTCTGGAAGGTTGGGACAATGGCGTTCGTTTGAAGTTGGTGTCCTCCACATGCCAAATCTAGAGATCCGGAGTGCTTGTACCGGTACTTGAAGACATACAGTACTAGCATCAGTACGCTACACTACCCGCCGTACGAGGCGAAAAGTGGCGTTGTGCTGTGCAGTGGTGCAGTGCATGCACTGGCCATGCATGCAGCTTTCAGCTTGGGTTGTCAGCACGCAGGACTTCTATTTGCTGCGTTTGGGTCTACTACATCTGCACGTCGATACACAGCCTACTCTGCCGCGCATGACCCAAGAGTGCAGCTAGTGTAGGTGAAGGTGTACCGGCGCTGTCGGGGGCATTTCCTGATTCTACTTAGCGCAGTGCTACCGGTCTGCTGTATTCTTGCGCGGTACCTACGGCGGAGAGATCGGCGGATAGAACATACCACTACCTCCCTGCCTTGGTACTTACTGTATGTACTACGTAGTGTACACTACAGATTCACGCTGCCTGCCCTATCCTGGCCCCGACCCAATGGTCCATGGTCCACGACCCAAAGCGCTCTGCCCTTTAGGTGCCCACCTACTCCGTACCTACCTCTTATTATGGGCACCCAAGATAGGAACAGGTAGTGCGGTACCAGGAGCAGCCCAGCCCAGCACAGCGCCGCGCGGTGCAATGCAGTAGTAGTACAATCGGCAGCAGAGGTACTTCGCCATTCGCAGACTCCGATTGATGCGATGCAACATGCCAACTTTTTCGGCCGTCTCATGCACGAGAGCGGGCCACGACTTTGAAATGCTCGCATTTGTAGCCAAGAGATGATCTAATCGAGAAAAAGTCAATTAATCAACGCGAGTTATTAAAAAGGCGAGCCGGACGATGATGGATGGCAACGATGGCAACAGCAACGACCCTGGAAAACGCTAGGAACACTAAGAACACTAAGAACATTAGAGCCCGCTGAGACTTACCCGCCTAGACGACCTAGGCCGCCGCTACTGCCAAGTAGACCTCCTCTATACGGATATACATACTGGTGGGATACCTAGATATACCTGGTACTTCGCGAGCACGGTAGCGCCATCTAGGACTTCTCTATATCTCAACCCCACCACCAACACACCATCGCGGCTTGTCTTACCCTCCTCTTTCTTTCTTCACGACACTCTCGTCCAACGTTCTCTTCTCGTCGCGGCTGTAGGCGTCTTAGCTAATCGCCCTGTCCGGGGAAGCGCCTCGTTGTTCCCTTGCCGCCCTTTTCTGTTTTATTCATATTATTTGACGCTCTCCCGCTCGTTTTCTTACTTAGCCCCCCCCTCCACTGCTCCTAGATATTGGTCCCTCACGGCCGCCTCCCTTCTGTACTTGATCTGTCTTTGCCCTCTGAGACAGTCTATACACATCATGCCTCCACAATTGTTACCCGCTTCCGCCGCCGCCTTCGCCCCTCGGGCCTCGTCCGTCAATGTCGTTCTCGGCTCTAAGGTTGATCCGTGGTTAACTCAGACTCTCAAGCGTATCAACCGAGTCAAGCGCCCACTCAACAGTGTACCTCAACATCAGAGATGTCTTACTGAAACATTGTCGTCTCCCAATGCCATATGGACCCTGGCTTCGTTACTGCTCCCCAAACACCCAGATACCGATCTGCCCGAGGAGTCGAATACTGCCGTCGATATTCTCCGGAACTACGAGTTCATTTTTCTTGAAGCGTATATCGTTCATGTCGATATGGTCTTGCGAAACGAGGTTGCTTTCAAGTTGACACCCGATACGATAGAGGCTCTCATCGAGCATCACAAGAATGTCTGTTGTATCGAAGCCAAGGCCGCCTCATATGATTGGCCCGAGAAGGAGCAGCACGCCAAGAAACTCCACGATGAATTTGTTCAGGCAATTAATAAGTACGTTTTCAGGACGAATGTTTCCGCCTTGGAAGGCTTAGAAGAGGAGGGTGCCGGCGAGTTACTTTGTGGGAGGAGCGAGGAAGTGAAGAACAACATCATGACATTGCTGAACAAGCCCTTGCTTCCGCCACCACCCAAGATTGTCGATGTAATCCGCCAGGCACCGCTTTTGCCTAGTTCACCTGCCAGTGCCGCCATCTGGTCTCAACCAACTCACTCACCTGGGGTACCGGCTCCTGTCGACGCGTGGCGAGTTCTTCCCTCAAGCCCAGCTGTTACTTCAACCTCTGTGGACTCAAATACTTCCATCTGGTCTAATATGACACTACACGAGATAGACTTGCCGTCACCCGCTCCCTCTTTTAGTCAGCCATTCTCCTCTGCAGGGTTGTTCTATAGTTCGCCGATGATTGCTTCCCCAATCCCGGCACTGCCACTTCCGAGCATGTTGGCCTCTCACTGCGGTGTAAACACGGGCTACGGTGGTTTTGGTTGGGATCGATTTCAAGAGTATCCAGCGATCATGTGACAACCACCGCCCAAGCCGAGGGATCGCTACCCCACAGTGACAACCTCATAAACGTCAAATACTCCAGCATATTAGCGATCTAGGTTCTTTATTCCTCGACTCGGACAGAACACACGCAGCGTATAACGTATCGCATCTCAGAGCATTTTGGCGTTCTGCATCGACCAGGGGCGACCTTGCCATCAATCTACCAAGCAGCATCGATTTTGGGTTTTCTTGTCAATATTTTAAGCGAGCGAGTGAGCGAGATATTTTTATTTGAGGGAGCTCTCACGCCGACACGCCGCAAATTTAGTCACAGCGATTCTCTTGTTCATTCTTTTGTCTTTTCTCTTTTTTCATCTCTTTTTTTCCCAATCCTCGTCATGGCAGGAACCGGGTGGGTTTATATTGATTGCATTTACACTAAGGGCAGGCCTCAACAGCATATAGCGGGGCCGGGTTTTCCTCATATTCAAAGAAAGAGATACACGCAGCAATGCACCATAAATCTCCCGGCGCAAACCGGGACAGGCTATTTTGGATTTTAGGCTTTCCCCTCCAAACTTCTCTTCACCTTACGGCATAGAGTGGCTTTCGTACACGACGTCCCTGACGAATGGCGACAAGACGCGAGAAATACTTCTCGTATCCCGAACCAATCAGCATACTCGCTTTCAAGTATTGTCTATTTCCATTATCCCGAACCTTGGTTTAATAATTAACGAATGACTAAACGACCTAATGACGAATATCCGCACGAGCTTTATGAAGATTTTGCACTACGAAAGGAGAATACTCAACTTGAAGCTGAATTTTCATTCGAATAATCAAAGTCAAATGAGCGACAACGGACAATTCAACGGATAATGCGTGGGCTGGACCAGAACAACATGTATTTTCAAGGCCGATTCTCATCATTCTGGAGAAAGGACAGATAAAGTAAAGTATCTGTGATACTCTACTGTCGAAAGTTGACACTGGTTGTCTACCTTCTCACCAAGGTTGGTTCGCCAAGAGCGTCATGTGAGCCGTGGCAAGATCGGCAAGCTGGCTGTCTGAGCGTGACCACGGGGCTTGAGAGCGAGGGGGGTAGATGTCACCATCAGGAACGAAAATAAAAACGAAAAATATAAGCCGGGCAGCAACACGTGGCGAGCTCTGCTGGACAGAGCCGCGATGCCCTTTACTCGCCGTTAATGCCACCGTTATCCCGGTTCGATGACCCCTCTACCGTCATGGTTTCGGGGTTCCAATGAAGCGCCGCGCCGAGTTCGATCTCAACAAGCCTTACCGTATTGATTACGAGGTCTGCCGTCATATTTTTGTGATGGAGCCGAAGGAAGGAAGTTGTAGGCGTGATACGTGCATGGCAAGCATCCTCGCGCGGTGCCGGGCCAGGATTAATGGATGGCATACCGTAGCATCATCTCACTGCACTCGGATCTCTCCCATCCCGTACAGGCGCGAATGAAACAGTTAGCTGCCAGGGATGAGGAGTTGTGAAGAAAAGTCGCACCCGGGCAAGTAAATTAGACGGCCTGCTGCGCAGGTATCGTCTAATTTTCTTGTGCCGGGGGGGTGCATCGTCGTACGATGCTCTTTTGACATGAGATGCTGGTCCTAATGGCGTCAGCCCCCGAAGTCGGGAACCGCCCTGGAGGCGCCGACCGGGGTCTCCTGTCGCTAATCCCCCATACTGAGCAACCCCTGCTTCGTTATGTTTCCCGTTACGTAGTAGTAGTTAATAGGAAGAAAAATAAAAAATTATTTGCGGAATACACATGAATCGTCATCATAGGTAGTGTTTGTGAATTAAGTTCCCCTTCAGACTAATTCATCATCCGTTCCGGGTATATTTGTGTCCTATGAAATTATACAACACATGGTGAAGTAAGATAGCATACCGTAGGTAATCCGCAGCATCATATCATGATTGCGCCACGAAGAATGCAAGAGGATGAGAGAAAGAAAGAGGAAAATTCCGTGGGGAACCGTGATCATGGAGGTCCAGATAAGCCCTTTGCCCGAGAGCAATGGTCAGCTTACTGTGTCATTCTGCGGTTTGATAAGGGTGAGAATGGTTTGGTGATATATACCAGGCAGTAGAGTAGTAGTATGGAGGATAGGAATGGAACGTATACGTATAGGTCTAAGTAGCTAGCCGCGCGGGCGGTCGCATACATTGTTATTATTATGTCAGGCTCATGATGATCGAGAAGACAAATTATGCCTCATAACTTACTTAGAATGCAGGCAGCTGTATGTAGATGTGTATATACTAGCTGCACTTACATATCTACATTAATGCGACGTGTTGGATGGCTAGGTGCATTATACGCTGGCCCTGGCGTGAATTTACAGATTATCAGTAAAGGGCGCTCACTCAATTTTTTTTGTTTTTGTTTTTTTTTCCTTTTCTTTTCTCACCTTAAGTTGAAGTGTAGAAAAAGGCTCTTCTGAGGCTGCGAACAATTACTGGATGCACGCGTAGCTCGAGGCTTCTCTGCCTCTCCTGCTGGCGTATATTTATTTTTATACGTATATGCTGGTTAAGTGGTGTATGCTATTCTGACTTGCATGCAGGTAAGAAAATCAAGAGGATGGAGTTTCTGGGCTGTTACAGCCCTACGGCCGGCCAGGGTGTGTGCAACCTAATTGATCTTTCTTGGGTATGGATATGGGAGGGAAAGGGAATAACAGGGGATTAAAAGTAAAGTGGGATGGGTAGCCGCAGACAAAGTACTATGTAGTCGGCTTTACGGGCTGAGCAGCAGACATATATGCATGCGCAAGTTTACTTTGGCCTGTTCTTACTTTGGCAGAAAAATATATGCGTATGTGCACTCTCTGTTGCAATCTCATGCACTCCTGACTGACCTCTAGCTTCTACTAAAAATGAGACACGTTGATTTTGTGTAATAAGTCCTTTTCGATGACTGCATATATCTGGGCAGGTGCCTTACATAGCCTGAATTGAAGAAAAAGGAGACGAACTACAGTAACCCACAGGAACCCCTAAGAGCATGTCCCGAAATATCACAGAAAGGTAGGGAGGGAGAGAGGGGGTGGTGGGTGGTTGATTCCCTGCGACGCAATGATCATGAAACAAGAGCGGCGGTGGTAGTATAAGGGGATATAGATATCTGCAAACGGGCGATGATGATACTATACTATACATATCATACGTAGTATCTATACACCATCCACATGCGCAGCACATCTTAATGCAGTGGTAGCATATACCAAGTACTTGACCTGTAGTGTAAGGTCAATCAAGTCTTCAGCCCCCTACTCCATGCACCACGAGGTTGCAGTGGGAGAAGCAGGGCATTGTCTCCTTGCAGCGGCCTCGCCTATTGGCCAGCTTACGGAGACAACCCAATACCTACAGGCGGTATGGGGTGTATACCCATTTAGTGTAGAGCCCTGTAGAATAAGTGGTTAAAGCGACAAGCGACACGGGCAGCTTCAGTACAGATACATAATGCACCCGATAACATGCGCCACTATATTCGAAGAATTCTAAGTAGTAGTACATGTAGTAGGCACTTAAAGTATTTTTACGAAATAATTCTAGAGATGCCCAACAGGCCGGTTTGGTCGTGTAAGCTGATTGGCCAAGGCCTATCTATCCCTGTTGACCCCAGGGTCCCGGGTCGCTGGGACTGGGTTTTAGTGGCGTGGGTATTGCAGGTATTTAGCGTACCTAGGTACCTCTTACGCTAGGTGCACCATTATTGTAGATCACTAGGTAGGTAGGTAGCCTCCCTCGCCCTCCCAATGCCACCTACCCCTATTTTACGTCTCATCGTTTGCCACCACAATCACTTAAGCACTTGCTTACCTAATGAGCATCCGCAGGCAGTAATATGAAGGGTATGGGCAAGGCCATGCTAACATACGGCTTAGCATCGCTGCTAAGGTTGTTCTTCTTAAGAACATGCCTGTAGTAGTAGTACTTGGAGGATTGTTGGCTGGCTATCTCATCCCGCTCCCCGTCTACCGATATTTGGCCCCTGTTGGGAATGATATCGCTTCGGTTTGCATCGGGAGACCAGGCGACAGGCAGACGGATAAGCGGGAAGAGAGACAAGACGGAAAGATCGGACGAACTGGGCTGTTGGTACCGATGCTTAACTGACGGTACTAACGAGCCTTCTTCGGCGGCTCTTTTTGGCCCTTCGGTGGCTGTTGGTTTTGGTTCGGGTAAAGTCTCGACAGCGGCTTTGCCTGCCTAGACGGGTAGGTGGTATGGGATAGCCATGTGCAAATGCGCGCCTCTTGCGTCTTGCGGCTATCCTAATAGTATACCTATATGAGACACCATGAACCGGTAGTGTACACTAGTGTAAAGTAAGTGAGACCGTGGTCATGAACTTCGGTTAGACATATGCAATGGTCTTTACGAACTGATGTATAGTTTTTTGCCACGCGTAGAAAGCGCCAATCTCGCTTCATTACACCCACGGCTATCACTGTTTCTGTTTGGCTCGATCACTATGTACTCATATAGTACATATCTGTAGCCTAGGCCTTTGCGCTCCGTTACTAGATGGATGTGAGATGTAGCAGTAGCAGTAGCAGTAGCAGTAGCAGTAGCAGTAGCAGTAGCATCATCATCATCATCATCATCGAATATCCCCTGTTTCGCTATGGACGGACATTGGTACTGCGTGACACGACGGACGGAAACATCCCCCGCGAACGGCAAGTGTCACAGAGCGCACCTTAATAACGTGGCCTGGTCAATTGGTGCGCCGGTACCTCAGATTGGCATGCAATCGATCCCGTCTGTACGATGCCGTCGGCATTTACCTGCTTTATCGTCATCCTCTCATTGTTTTCTTTTGGTCAACCCCTGTCCTGCTGAACACAAGCTTAGCGGTGCGACTCTACATTACTGTAGTCCTATGGACTATCTGTTCAATAATCGTAGTCCTCATGAGACATCGTTAGTATCTCGTTCTCGGATCCTCTCTTCTTGCTACTGAGCTCGCTAAAGGCTAGGTAGCAAATGCTAAGCGATATGTTTCTCAGTCCCGTAGGATCGTGCTATCTTCGCTCTTAGGTTGTTGATAATCTTACGAGAAATGGTCACACACACGACGATCAAGCAAAGCGCGATCATATCCGGCGTTCTCATTCGCGTGATATAATATTAGAAAGAGAAGAAGTGGCGAGTTTGGAGTCATACCACAATATCTTGTTAATCCCCATATATCAGTCGAAAGAGTCTGACAGACCACGAGCGAGCGGGGAGTTTCCATCATACCGATGCTTCTTCAGAGTTGTATGAATGAAGTACCGCGAGGCATTAGAGGGACATATCACGCCGTTGGGTTCCCAGGGCACGCTTCGTGCTCTTAAGGAGAATCTAATATATGCACGCTGCCGTGGTGTCTTAGACCAAGTATAGGAGATATACATGTCTAAAACAAGAGAGAACGGGTATGGCTGGTTCTTGAAACATCGTCCATGCTACAAATCCCAGTTGCGCGGGCCCGGTAAAGAGAACCTGGTACGAACAAAAGCGTCTCACAAGTGAACCTCACTACAGGCCATGGGCATCAGTTTTACCTGATTACTGAAACTACTATGTAGGAGATTCATACGGCTGACATTTGTCACGTCATATGTCTTCTTGAGCCAACCCGAGAAGCTTTTTCGTCTCCAAAAGTGTTAAGAAAATAGAAGTACATTGCACTCATATTTTCTCATCGTTTTCTTACGGCTAGTATTTCATAGTAGGGAAGGTAGCGTAGTATATTAGTCCTATGTATAGGAGGTATAGTGATCGAAATACTGTGGATCTCTGGATATCTAATGAAAGGCCTTTCAACCGGGAATGAGAATTATAGCTACGCTATTTACAAAACTAAGAAAAAGAAGAAAAAGCAGAAAGAAAAATGGGCTGATGCCTATGTACACTTTCTCTCATTAAATTCACTTGCGGCAGAGACGACCATTCTGCGTCGGCAGCCAGGATTCCTGGCGCGTGACGTACGAACCCTCGCTACCCACTGCGGTAGGCGTCCAGAAAGTATCCTAGGCACCAACCTGTTGCTTGATCTTGAGGGGATGGTCGTAGTTGGTGCCCCAGAAAGACTGCTGGAAGTTGGGCTCGTTGATCGGCCTCGTTGAGGTAAGAACTAGCGCCCTGGGAGATGTAGCGCAGCTTCGCGCCGCTATTCCAGGCGATGGCCTTGTTGGAAGCCTCGATCTCAGCCGGGATGTTGTCGTCTGTCCAGGCGGAGCCGACGATGAGGTAGAAGAGGTTGTCACGTCAGGCGAGGTTGACGGCGTTGCTGACGTCGGGCTGCGACTTGCCGACGATGTTGTACATGATCAGCGCGCTCTGCTGCATAATCTCTAACGCGACCGCGATGGTCTGGTTGAACAGGGCCGGGTCTTCCCAGTTATTCGCTGGGATAAGCCGCGAGCCTGTTCGCATGTCTGCATTTGCGACGGTTTCAATCGGGAAGAACTTCATCCACGGGGTGTAGAAGTTGCCATACTCGAAGAAATCTGGCGCGAGATTGAAGCCAACTGCCTTCTATTCTGTTAGTAGGGGTGCCACAGTCCCTTTGAGCTCGGCGACTGTGGCGTTGGGTGCCAGCCCGGAGTGGAACTGCCAGGTATAGCCCGGAATGCCGTCAAAACGTACACGCTCGAATAGCCGTAGTGGCCCTTTACTGGGACGTATTCGGGGAATCGGCGCCAGTGAGCCTTGAGAGCAGTAGGAAAAGCTAGCGTGGTGACGTTGGCAAGAGAGTCGTTACCGCTCGTGACAAAGGTCAGTCCAGAGTAGACGGTCTTAGGGTGTACCTTGACGGTCATACTCGTCACGACACCGAATGTAGCTCCACCACCGCCAGGGATGGCCCAGAAGATATCCGAGTTGTGTATCTCGTCTGCAGTGATAAAGTGACCGCTACGTAGGACCATGTCTATGCTCAAAACCTGATCGGCGCCTATGCCGTTGAGGGAGCTGAGAGGAGAGTGGCCACCACCTTGGTTACAACCACTAGTAACACTGACACCCTTGAATTCACCACCAACTGCACTGACATCGTACTTGTCGGCCGCTGCGTAGAGCTCGCCAACCTCGACACCGGCGCCAAGTTTCATGGCCAGGCCACTGTAGTCGCATCCATTGTAATGCTCAATGAATTCAATTGTCTTAAGGTTGTGAGCCTAGATAGAGAGGCGCCGGCACCTGCACTCTTGCCTAGGTAGTCGTGTCCGGTGTTCTTGATGATCAATGGAACGTTCGTATTGCGCGCGAAATAGATGTCCAGCTGGATTTGAGAGACAGTAGAAATGTTCACAGAGTAGCTTGGGAGACCACCCAAATCGCACGTGCTGTCATTGCCGCTCTGGGGCATGCAGGCCTTGCCCTGGAAGAGAAGGGACATAACTGAAGTCGGATCGCCGACACTGTTGAGATTAGCAAAGAACGCACGGTATTTGCGCAGGTTAACACCCACTGAGTAGTGGACTCGGTCCAGTGAGCAAGTATTTCCTGGCACTTGTCTGCATCGTAGTGCTCGGTGTTCGTGTAGCAGGCAGCACGGATAGGGACGGTCTTGATGGCGGCATGGCCTATGAGGAAGTTGAACACCTTCCAGACAGGCTCTAAGGGCCAGAGCAGATCGCCAGGGAAAGTCTTGCAGCTGGTAAAGAGAGATCGCTTATCATTTTTTGTCGACTCGACTTTATCTGCAAAGTCGAGGAGCGAAGCGTTGGTCAGTTCCAAGCTATTTAGGTGAGGAAGTAGATCGTCCGTGACGACGAGCTCGGTGTTGACATTCTCAGCAGCGACAGGCACCGTGCTAGCATCAGCAGCTATGAGGTGATGAAAATTAACGGCAGTCCCTAGTCAAAGATTGCCAATTCTTTCACGTACCAACGATTTGCCCATACTTCTCGATGGTCTGGGCGGACACCAAACTGCCGAGAGCACCCACAAGAAACAACGTCCGACTCAAGACAGATATAGATCTTCGATTTTAATTTCCTAACAAAATATGCCAAACTGGCCGTAATCTAGGAGTGATGCGTTCCACCATGTTGGATAAGTTCAGACAAATTAATCCGAGAACATCTATTCACCTCGAGGCGAACCCTGAGACAACATACAACATATGGAACTAACAAAAGGTCTCCATAGACCCTGAAAATATTATAGCTATGAAAAGAGAGCGCCCCAAGGCCTGTATTCCAGAACTCCATACTATGATCGTAATATATGCTGTAAAACAACGGTACCAGCCACTTTGAAAATGTAGAAAAGTCAGGATGGCTAGTAATATGTTGGTATCGTATCATCTTCCTGTGGATCACATTACGGCGCAGGATGCCGCGATCGTCCGAGCTCTCCGGCGCCCGAGTCCACCAGCTCCTCCCTCCTCCTCATTTGCATGAAGCAATTGAGCCTCGCGGGCACGGCGTCTCCGGCGGCGAAATCCAGTGCCTGCGGTGCCAGCCTCTGCTACCGCTTGCATGTAATCAGCCCATTTCCGCTCCAATCTTGCGGCAGCGGCGAAATCACCCCTTAATACCCGCTGCATGTGCTGCTCAACCGTCTGCTGCCAACCGAAATAGCACTTGAGGCCAATCACTTCAGTAGGATATGTGGGAAGGCTACCCGAAGCGTGGCGGACCTCAGAATTCCAAGACATAACTTCGCGGATACCGGCCCAGGTGATAAAATTGCAATCAAATACCACGAGCCTGAGACCCATTCGAGGGCACTCACCGCGAACCGTTGTACGAGTTGCCCGAGATCGAACCATGGCAGCGGCTTCCGTGAGGACGAGGTCACCGGCTCGTGTGTTATCCATATCTGCACTCTTAAGGTTGACACAATTCTGAAATATAGGGAGCAGACCAGCATCACCGAGATTCTCGCAGTAGCTCACGGAAAGATGCTCTAACTTGGTAGCGCATGGCGCATTGGCAAGGTGCTTCGACAGGATGTCGTTAGTGAGCTCGGATAGTTCCTCTAGCTCCAAATGAGTGAGGCGGGGGGTGGAGGCGATTATTGGTTCAAGAGCTGCGTTGGTCAACTCCGTGCAGCCATTGAGCTGTAAGCCCTCGAGCTCCGGGACAAGATGACCAAGAGCCTTGACGCCTCGGTCCGTTAACTCATTGCAGCGACTCAAGTCTAAATGCCGAAACTTCCTAGGTGCGACGATTGGCCTGTCGGTAAGTATATCGATTTCAGGCTCTAAACCATGGATCATGGTCTTGAGTGCGTCGTCTCTGAGATCACCACAACCACTCAAAACAAGGCGTTGAAGCTTGTTGGTTTGGAAGATGGCCTTAGCAACATCGATACTGTCAAACCCCCTAATTTCACTAGCTCGTAGATCCGTCAACTTGGGGCAACCGAGAACTATCATCTTGATTCCCTTTGAATCCATATGTTTGCACCAAGACACATTGAGAGTTTCCAACTGGGGACAATGTTGAGAGATGATTTTGCAAGTGCTGTTGGTCACGGCCGTCATGCTCGCTAAATTCAAGTTGGCCAATTTATTATTGGATCGAATGAGGTTGTGAAGAGTTACCCGTTGGAAGTTTCGACAACCTTCCAAGGAAGCGCTGGTCAAATTTCTGCAGGCTGTGACTAGAACTTCGGCACGCTTATAGTGTTCAATCTGAAGACAGCCACGTAGGTTAAGATCCTTGATGAAAGGCCCCGCAGCGGTGATAATATTAGCTAGAGAGTCTGCAGGTATCTGACTGTAAAACTCGGAGGCATCAAACGATGTCCAAAGCTGGCCATCGAAGCAGAAGCCGTGGAACTCCCTATTCACGCGCGATGCTCGAACAAGCTCTTTGGGTTTTAAATGAGCGAGTATTTGGACTTTAACCTCATCAGGCAATGCAGACCAGTAATCGTACAGATATTTCCGGTTAGAGCGAGACTTCGGCCGCGAAACCGTGACGTCGGCGGGCAGACAGGCTTTGGTTGGAGCCAAGGCAGTGGAGGAGATGTTGGTTGGCTTGCGAGGTGCCAGCGGAGCTTCAGTACC
This sequence comes from Xylaria sp. FL1042, assembly GCA_022495085.1. Taxonomy (NCBI): domain Eukaryota; kingdom Fungi; phylum Ascomycota; class Sordariomycetes; order Xylariales; family Xylariaceae; genus Xylaria; species Xylaria sp. FL1042. Next base: position 42,616 of record MU380224.1, read on the forward strand.
CTCAGTTGGTGGGAGGTCAAGACCAGGAGAACTTGAGAACGACCCATTGCCACTAGAAAAGTAGCCTGGAGTGACGCTTCCCGAGGAGGCTGGCGCAAGGCTCACACAGGATAAATTGGTACGAGAGCCATACGGTGCGCTCGAAGAACGGGAGCGACCGACATGAGGTAGGGAAGGTGATGAGGTCATGCGTTGTATCCCACAAAGCAGTCTCTGACGACGCCTATCTTTAGATTGTATCTCGGGTGGCGGCGTGGATGTTGACGGAATGTCGCCAACTGGAGCTAGAGGATCGGTCGCCTCGACTGGAATGTCTGCAACTGCCGAAGCCATTTTGCACTTGACCCTAGAAAGGAGAGTCGACAGCGGGAGACAGAGGAAGAGATTGAGAGAAGGAGGGGGAGGGCGAGCGAGGGGGGCGTGTTTCTGGGGACGTATCTATCTACCAGGCCCGAGTGTGAGAATGTTGTCGTGTTTATAATTGGGACACGAAACCACAAGTCACTTTGACATGACTTTGGGATTCAATTGGCCCTTGATCTAGAGAGCGTAACAAAAAGAGTGTGCGACTTGGGCCGTGGCTTATCAGGAGCTGAGAATAGCGAGAGGAAGCGTTGGACACGGGCAGTCCAAGACGATAAAGTAAGTAGAAACGAGGGAGACGCAAGGCAGTTGTAGGTGTCTTGTGTATGATGGTTTACGAACGACGGATGGGCTGGGACAGCCGGGCAAGGAAGAAAGAAGGTAGGCGATTGATAATTGACTTTACTTGGGCTCCGGATTAACTAGGATTGACTAGGATTGACTAGGTCGGACAGCATTTACTTGCTGTGCGTCGAAAGCGAGTCAAGCTGCTTGTCCTTGTCCCTGTTGGTCCCTGTTGGTCCCTGTTTGTGCCGTCGGGTAAGGAATATTAAGGAACATCGAACGTTCTCAGCCTATTGGAGCGACGACGTCAGCTTAGAATGCGGCTGGACTGTACTATACATACTATGTAAGCAACCTTGAGTAAGTAAGTAAGTAAGTAAGTACGTATAAGAAGAAATACCCACGTCGTTTAGATCCGACTCTCAGACTAACCATCGACTAGAGTAAACGAGGGCGGTCAGGAAGCTCAGGCGGGAGAGGCGCAGCAGTAAAGACGTTTTTTTTTAATGTACGGAGTAGCGACTCCAAATAATTATGCAGCCATCCACATTTAACCTTTGGAGGATTACGAAGTAAATCGATCGGCCGGGTCTCTGGGCGCTTTTCGTTTTGTTTCGCTTTGCTTTGCCGACAAGACCAGACAAGAGGGTTTGGACGGACAGAATTCTCGACAGTCTAGACGTGGCGAGTCTGTGCACCTCTTCGAGTTGTTAAAGGCCTAAGGGGACAAAAGCGACAAACGAGCGGCGACCACATAATATGTTCGTTTGTCTACGTTTTCGAGCACGTACATCGAATGGCGACTTATAATGTCTCATGTCTCAGAGATAGGTACATGGTGGACAGGAGCTGACTTGTCCAGGTGAACCCCTCCCGAACCCCTCCAGAACGCCCTAACACACCCAGTTTACTGGCTGCCCAGCCGTCTGTCTTATCACCCTTATCGCGTACCTAGGTACTGATCGCGTCGTGGCAGCTGGGGGTGGTGGAGACACAAGTGGGCGGAACTGCAGCCCAGTTGTTGGATGACCCCGGTCTGCCCACCCAAGCACCATGCTCTGGGTGCCCTCTAAGCCTGTCAGGGTCCACGGCTAGGTATCCACCAGCGGCGTGCGTGCTATCCCTTAGATACCCCTCAGTGGACACGGGGCGGTCTTACTGCCCCTCCACCAGACCCACCCTTTGGACCAACTTTTCTACATCAAATACGGGGTGCTGGAGGCTGGCTGTATTAGTAGCCAACATGGAAATCCAGAAGCTCGATCCGTGTTGCATTTCCCGTTTCCTGCGCTCCTTGATCGCCCTTCACACCCAAATGCCACGCAGATGATCAAGCTGCGTGGCACCAACAACATGCCGGCATGACCTATGTGCGTGGCCGGGCAGCTTTGCTTGTAGTTGCAACTTTAGATAAATAGATAAAAAGAAGATAACACCCTTTTCACCCTTACTAGGTGCTGTTATTGGGGAGAGTCGAGAGTTAAGTTTTATCCAAGTACCGAGGTACGTACAAGTATCACGTATGCGTATACAAACAGACTCAGCTACCTAACCTAGTAAAGCGTCAATTAGCGAGCCCTGCATCTCACTAACGCCTCACCCGTACAGTAGGCCCATGCGGTGTATCGAAGAACTTTCGGAAACCTCCAGACCGAAGCGCTGGATTTCACTACTACTGCGACTACTTAGTAGTCCTCTTTGCCTTTTGCCACTGCTGCAGGAGAGGGGGGTAAGTCCCTTTGTACATATTTCCATTCCTTGCAGCTGCGCTCACCTACCTAACCTAGTTACCTTCCGATCGCAAACAATGCCATAGTCCAGACCTATCCAGAAGTAATACGGAGGGAAAACGCAGGTCACAACCCAAGCTCTTTTGTCTACTTCAATTCAAAAACACTGTAAGGGGATTATGAGAAATCTAGATACACATGTACAGTAGGTACCTATCTACCTAGATTAGTCGTAGCACGAGCTCGACATCCCACCATCTCTTACATATATGTATCTGTTGTAGATAAGTAGATAGATAGCAACGTATGCACGCCATGGGATAGGTATGCGATTTCCCACGCCCTGTGACTCCGTGTGACACTGGTCACCCGCCCGTATTCTTCAACTGACAGGATCCAAAACACACAGCCAATCTGCACCCCTTCGGCTCATGATCACCTAAAATGCCAAGTTTTCGACAGCTGACCCACCACCATCAGCCTCCGAGCCGTACAATGTGGTGTAGCGAGTGTATATAGACTTTGCCTGCCCGTAGAAGGATATGTCGGTTCGCAGTTAAAATAGGTATACTACGTAGGTTCGAACCCTGCCATGTATCTCCCGTTATCTCCCGTTATCGCTCAAGATCGTATCGTGGAGGTTGTCGTCGTGTCTTTTAGAGAGTATAGGGCACTAAATTATCAGTTAACGCTATCTAGGTAGCTTCCAACGCATGGGGTTATTGAAGGCTATTAGTAAACAGGGTTGATCGCTCGGGATGATCTCGCGATCCGGTAACCGGTGTTCACCACCGGCCCTCTATCCAGGTACGCCACGGCGCATCGTTGCGGAACTTAGTATTGGTGCATCAGATGTAGTTCTACTCTTCAAGACAACCATGCGCCATGCTATTCTATCTTATACCCATTAATGTGGCACTCGAATGAAACTTTAGGACTCGAAGCACGAAACCGGACAGTTGCACGTCGTCGGCATGCTATCCATATACCTTGATTGCCTTCGGCACCTGTCGCCTGCATACACATTCATCCAGCCTGCCCACGGAACAAATCTATTTCCCCTTACATTAAGCCTATTTCAAAGTTGGAGGTTATATTTAACTTTTCAACTTTCCTCCTCATGGAGTCATAGTGGTCCGGAATACATAGATGCACATTTCACATGCTGTATTAGTGGATGCAATGCCCCTGGACCTTTGCACGTCTAACCTGTACACTACTTATTTTGGGAGGGGAGGCAGGGGGCACTAACCTAACTCCTTTGAAGACAGCTCGCTAGAATACTCTAAGAAGCGCTACACCGCTTGTAAGCATATACATACTAAGTCTTATCTTATCTAATCAGACTTTCAGTAGGGGCTTTCCTACCCATGATTCCTCACATATCGGCGCCCAATTACGATCACCATAATTATTCGTATTTTGCTTCCTTCTCGAAAATCGTCGAGCTAGTTTACTCTCTCTGCCTTCGGCCTAAAGCGTGATTTCTTAGTCTAAAATGTCGTTCATGTGTGTAGTGTAACCTGCCGATTGGAGGTTGGAGGCCGGCGGCCAAGATGATTTGAAGCTGAGCAGTGGGGAACCATTTGTTGCGCAGGAATGCGGCTGACAGGCTCACCGTCCTTTACTGACTCCTTCAATTGATTAATCCCTACTATAGTCTCTTCTGCAACATGACGCTGTAGTTCCAAGCCGTTGTTGATATGAATGGAGACACGCGAAAACGTGATGGCGATGGCGTCACAGATGCCACGGACGTGAGTTCCGATGTGAGCTCAAAATCGATGCAGGTCGGCGGGATGCAGGTGAGGCAAAACCTTAGGCTCTTTGTCTCGACGCCATCTCTAACGGCGCTTCAGAGGCTTTGTGCGACATGTCAATCTCTTCAATTGGGTGTGCATCGCTTCAAAGTACAAGGTCCCACGTCGAGCCAGCGGCTTGGACTTGCTTCGACCGACCGAATCCTGCAGTCGTCTTCGGCTTCTACGCGACTCGGTGTCTTGGTCGAAATCAAGACGAAGGCGTCCACGTGCCCGCTCTGCGCTTTGATTTTTGAATCTGTAGGCGAAGTTTGGCAACAAATTCAACTGCAGGCCGAGGAAAATGAGAAGCAAAGGCTCCTGCAGGCGTCATGTGTTCTCACATGGGAGATCGACGGTCGCGAAGGGGCTCGGGCGAACCGCCTCGGTAGATCTTCGAACATGGTCCGTGGTCTAACGAGGCGTATGCACATCCGTGTGAGTAATCCCCAGAGTCATTCATCCTGTCCCGGCTCCCTTTCGAATGTAAAAACCCATCTACAGGCCAAATTCATGTTATGGGCACTCCCATCGGCGTTGGAGCATTCCAGGTCACGGTCATGATGGCACTGACTGACCCCGAATGTCATTACAGTGGAGTCATCCCAGTCTATCAGACAGCTACATAATATATGTGGCCCCGGAAAGCTTTTCCACGACAACATCAGACGCTGACCGCGTTTGGGATAAGAGCTCACTCTTCCTTGGGCGTAAGGTCACGGAGCATATTGAAAACCAGGCTCTAGTGAAGTCCTGGCTCGATCTTTGCCAGAAGACTCATCAAGGACCATGCCGCCACCAGAGCAATATCTGTCCTCAGGACTTCCATGATATGGTGGCACATTCTTATTTTGGCGTTATAGATGTGCTTAACATGCAATTAACGCAGCTACCATCTAGACCTGATCCGGCTGCTAATCCGGCCGACGACCCTGTCGGGGTAAGACGTGGACGGGTCAGGCGTACTCGCATGTATGAACCGTATGTGGTTTTAAGTTACGTGTGGGGGCTTAACAATGCGTACACAACGACGACTGAGAATGTGATGCTACACAGAATGCATGGCGGTCTCGAAAATGTAATTCAAAATCTACCCGAGGCTATCAAGGATGCGATTGAGTTAGTCAGAAGGCTTGGGTTCAAGTATCTTTGGATTGATCGGTTATGCATCGTTCAAGACAGCGCGAGATCTTGGAAGCTCAATGCTTATAACATGGACCTCATTTACGGAAACGGAGTATTGACGATCTGTGCTGCTGACGGAGATGCTTCGGCCGGGCTTCGTGCCATGAGACCAGAGAACCATAATCTCAAGCAGCCCAGGCGAACAGTCATGCGAGGGCTCGACTTAATGGTAACGCGCCCACCCGAAATTCATATACGCCAGTCCGCTTGGAATGAGAGAGCCTGGACTTTCCAAGAGCGTCTTCTTTCGCGTCGATGCCTTATTTTCACAAATGGTCGGGTCTACTTTCAGTGTCGCTCTACAGGCATGTCGGAAGAAATCTATGCTGATCGCAGAGGAGCCGGCTGGTCGCTTGACCTCGTGCATGCGCCAATGCAGATGTTTCGCCAAATAGACACATGCGCTATCTGGGTCTATATGAGATCTGTGGAATTATATACAGAAAGAAAGCTCACAAAAGCCCAGGACATTTTAGCTGCCTTCAGTGGTGTTTCGAACGTTTTAAAGAGCCGCATGCGAGCTCCCTTCATTCATGGCCTCCCCAGCTCACACTTCGACTTGGCCTTGCTCTGGGAATCCACGCATGCCAGTGAAAGGAGAGTGATAGCAGACTCGCCCGAGAAAAAAAGCTACTCGATCCCCGACTTCCCAAGCTGGTCTTGGGCTGGCTGGACTGGCCCGGTCACTTTTAAAGATAGCACTGTTGGTGGTCTCCTAGATAACGTGTCTGAATGGATCGATAGCCACACCTGGATCAAGTGGTGGGTAAGAGACGGACATGGCGATCTACGTCCGCTCTGGGACGATAAAAAATTCAAGACTGACCGTAGCACGGATTTTCGATGGCGAGGTTATCGTCGATCTGGAGTGAGAGCCTATAAGTTACAACGTACCACCCCGAAAGAGAACGAGAGGTATCAACCCTATGACGAGTACCCATTAGGAGGGATCGACAGTGAAGGCGAATTATTCCCGGAGTTGAAGCGCGAACGGAACCGGAACCGGGAGTTTGAAGTCTTAGTCGGGTCCCCGCCATCTGATAGTGCTGAAGGATCTTCTGATGGTGTTTCAAAAAGATCGGATTCTCGATCCCGTAAGCTAGACAACACCATCATTGATGTACATTACAAGGAGCGTCGAGACTATTCCCCTATCAGGTCCCGCTCTTCATCGCCTGATATATATAATACGCGAGGACACCGTCAGTCGAAGCCAGATGGTATCGGAACCCGCATCCAATCACCCCCAAGGTATGGACGCAGAAGTTCACCTCGCGTCCGGTCACGATCTCCCTATAGGCCTTCAACTCGGACCCCTTACAACGCTGATTACCCCATACGATCGAATCGCCAGACATCGGAATTCTTCGATATGATCTTCGATAACAGGGGAGAGGAGTTTAGCATCACTCTTAGGGATTATCCGTACCGGGTAGTGACCGCGCCATTTACCTCGAAGTTAGAAAGTTTCGAGTTCCCACTCCTTCCCATCCTTCAATTCCGCACATGGTATACCACCTTGTATGTTAAGGCTACCACAGCGTTCTCGGCCGAGAGAACCGGAAGTGCGGAGAGCCAGAGCATAGAGATGGGCCCTGGACAAGTACGCTGCCACATCGCCGACGACGCAGGAGATTGGGTTGGCTCTATTGTTTTGGATGCGCATTGGATGGCGAGCCAAAGCATACATCGTCACGAATTCATCGCCATCTCCGATGCGAAGAACTTTACGGAGGCCGAATGCGAGACCTGGACGTATTATATTCCGAAAGAGCGCAAGGCAAGCGAATGGGACCTATTTTACGTGCTGTTGATTGAGAGAAAAGATGAGAAATGGGAGCGGATTGGTCTAGGAAAGGTCTTCAAAGAGGCGTTTCGGAATGCAAGGTGGAAAGAGATCATGCTCGGTTGAAGGGGCCTCTTCACGGGGCTTTTCTTTGGCCGTTCTTTTGCAACTAATATTTGGCTGCTCTAGCACCCTCGTGAAATTGGTGATCTTATTCAAGCCTGTTTGACTCCTTTCACAGTCATACCCCTAGCCCTTGTAATATCAACTACATGATGAATAATGCTAGCCTGCCTAAGAAGCACGCGATGCTCCTATAAGCCGAAAGAAAGCTGAAAATGGATATGTTCATTGTCAAATTGCTGCATATATAAAGTTGAAGAGTTCATTACACACCATAAAAAAGAAGATTTATCAATAAAATGAAAATGATTTAGGCATGTGCGGGTTGCGTGCAGGCTCGATTGCTTGCCGTTAAAGTAAAAGGAGCAAAAATGTCGAGAACGAGATTCGAACTCGCGCGGGTTGCCCCACCAGAACACACACTTTTTGAAGTGCAAGAAATCTTGAGTCTGGCACCTTAACCAACTCGGTCATCTCGACATTGCATCGAGAATAATGTAGACAATTGGCGTGTAATTTGGCCTTGTAATAGAGACTCAATGGGGAAAAGTTAGATAGAGTAACACTATGCTGTATTTGAATACTGGAGTTCTTTGGCGCGCAAACCACCTACAAATAGTGGGCAGCTTACCTAGTGGTCAGCTAAAAGACGATCGTTTTATTGGTGAACTAGTATACCTATGCGCATGATGAGATTAATCTAGACAGAGGAGAGTAACTTATCAGTGTCACATGTCGCAATAATCAAGAAGGCCACTGGAGAACTATGAGAGCCACCACACAGTCATAATGGGTAACTAAAACCCTCGTGCGAGCGTTAAATGTTGCCGCTATTTGCGTCGTTAGCTCGGGTTGTTAAATCCCTTATAAATCCTAAGAATTGAGCCGTTTCCATGACATCTGATCGCCGTTGTTTCTGAAACCCACGCTCCTTATCAAGCTTCGCCAAAATTCCCCTAAAAATGGAAAAGTCATGCCGGATTAGTCCTACCTAGGTAGTTTCCCCTTTCCCTTTCCCATGTTCACATATCGCAAACCCCCTTTTAAACTAAGTATTGCAGACATCATAACGAGCAACAGCCTAAGACGGTCTCGATGATCTTTGCAGCGCGCTGAAGAGACTCACAAACCTGAGCAGCGTAAGAAGGAGCAGCCGAAACCACAAAGTGCGAAGAATTCTTATCAACTCGGCACTGTATATATACTCCTCTGTCGCCCATCATTAGGAACCCTCCTTCCACCCACTTCATCTTACTATCATCGGACGCGTCATCCTCGTTAGGCATAAATCCGATCTTCAAATCCTGCGATAACCCATCTCGTCGCGTGTGGTCCCATGCCCTGGTTTGGAAGAGTTTTGGCATATTCTCGGGCCGACTATCAGCAATTGCTGCTCGAAGTAGATATAAATGTCGAACAAACCCTTGACCTTGGGCGGTGGCTGAGATGGACTTCGCGTGGGTATTGATTGCAGTTGTCAATAGAGTTCTCAGATCGTTTCGATTACGATAGATTTTGAGGTCCGATCCATCTCCTGGTGAAGCCGAAACTTCTGCCACGGCCTCGAGAAAGGCGCGCATGGCTGGGGTAATGGTCTGCATCCAGTCAATACGTCCCCGCCAGAAATGGCCGAGCGATGCGATCTCCCATGCCGGGCGTATAAATCTGTCAACATGAAACAGTGCAAGAAGGACAGTGACGTGCGTGGTGGCGTTAGGTTGGACGTGCTGGCGCCGGAAAAACGCAGAGCCAGAGCTCGGGATCGAGACGTGCGCTAGATCAATTGGACCGTAAGATGGCGGCTGATTATATAACATATCTATGCGCTTAAGAATAGCAGCACTTGGTGTAATGAAATACTCCCGCACGGGGTAAGTTTGTGAGGAAGTGGACCAGCAGTGGTCTGCTACACCAGACCGTGCATGTGCATATAACGACTCCGAAATATGCGTATGCAGAGCACGTGCATCCAGACCGTCCATCACCGTGTGATTGAAGATGCTTGCGGATACGCCATTGGCAGTTACCGCGAACTGTAAAGACTTATCAAGCCAGCGATTTGCAAACAACCGAGTACGCCCATTTAGGAGGAATTGCATGTGACGATCGCCGGCGGTCAATGGCGATTCATCGTCGAGACATACTAAGAAGGCAGCAGAATCAACCATGTTCAAGACATCTGCATTGTTGACGTCTTCTTCAAGCTGGCACCGTAGCTGCCGAAAATTAGCAAAGACCATCTTGAAGCTGGGACAGGGACTGGATGGCCTTATGTAACTTACTGTAAACCATGAATCCCGTTCATCGGAAGTCAGTATGCACAGCGGGTTGATTGGTTCTTCAGAGAGGCGCAATATCTCTTCAAACGTGGGGTATAAAGCTTCCAGAGCTAGAGGACTGCCGCTTCGAGGGAATTGTACCTTGAAAATATGTCCCCGCCGGAGCACGACGATGGTATCATTAGCGTGATACGCCTTGATACTGTCGTGATTCAGACCCGGTTGGCGAGTACAGTAGAACATCCAGTGGCGAGCCGTGTCGTCGATGCGGGTACCATGCATTGTGCCAAGGGAAGCTTCCGCCGATGCTAACTTCTGAGCAAAGTCATATACGGCGGCCGTTAGCACGGCAGCACGCATGGCTTGAGAGACTGGCGGCAGCCCAAGAGGATGAACGAGCGAGAACACGTTATAGTTTTGCAACGGATCTCGTCGATCCAAATAGATTGCACGGTCGTACATTTCTGCAATCACTTCTGGCGCTAGGTTTTGAAGACGGAGTTGGAGGTTGGGACCTATTCCCTCTAGAAAGTCTCTGACCGCTTCCGCCGTGTCGTGAAGCTCGGTGTCTGAGTCAAACGCTTGACGAGACTCTTCGAATTGTTGAAGCGTATTCTCCAGACGTGGTAAAGGAACCTGTGGTAAATCCAGTCCGTTTTCGCTCACGACTGTCCTCGTGGATGTAATGGGGTCCCCTGAGTTTAATTGCAGAGCTGAATACGATAATCTCTCAGCATTGTGGTTATTCCTCAGTTTAACTGCTGCCTCCTCATTCTTATCGATCGTAGGGTCTTTATCTGCATTGCGGTGTGAGCGAGTCGCGATCTTCTCCGCGATGATCTGGAGAGGCTGGTCTACAATAAGTTCTGAAGTTTGCAGAGGTGCGTTGAACTCTCGCATGATCCAGTTACGCAGCTCAATTGCCACGAGGGAGTCCAGGCCGAAGGATAGAACCGATCCATGTACCGTGTCGATTTGGCTCACCTCAACGGAGATCAATTGAGCCACCTTAGCTGCAATTGCATTCGCTATATAATTGACTTTTGTTTTAGGATCTCCGACCAGAGCAGCAGTCTTGAACGCCAGACTGTCAGCCGGGGCAGTGTCCGCGTGCTTCGTCGAGCTGGATGCGCCACGCACGTGGCAGAACATGGGTGATCGCACATTGCCATTTTTGGCAATCGATTTCGAGATGGAATCCGAATCGAAGCCTATGACAATTTGCCGTAATTTTCGTTGTTTGGCAGAGGCACCGAGTATGAAGTTGAAGAACCGCTCGAGTTCACCATGGGGGATTGCTTTGAGGCCTGCACGACGTACGGCACTCACGCGTGTGTCATGGTCTGCGGTGGCCACAGCATCTTCTACCCAACCAATATCCAGAGACATAAAATGGCATGTAGAATTGTCTTGACACTGGGCCATGATGTCTTGCACGGCATTACCGGCATTATAACTCGCCTGCCCGCTCGTGCCGATGATATTGGCAGCCGAGGAGAGCATGATGAAGAAGTCCAAGCCATGTGAGGCAAAGGCACGATACAATGCAAGTGTACCGCCGACCTTCACACTTGTCACGAGCGAGAACTCGTCGTAAGTTAGTTTTTCGAGGGTCCGATCCTATTCGCATCAGTATTGCTAGCTGGTGATGAATCTAGGGGGAAAGAGGAGACCAACCCGTAGAACCACTGCACATTGAATTATTCCCCTAACAGGTGGTAAGGTTAGTCGAGACAGCGCTTGCAGAACATTTCTGAGAGATGTTTCCGAAGTTATGTCGCATTGCAAACAAGTAAGACGGCAATCTGGCATAATCGCCTGTAACTGTGCTTGTAAGGTGTGGTAGGTATCTTCATCTACAGCACGACGCGAAAGAGTTACCAGAGACTTGGCACCACGACTAGCCATTAGCATGAGCAGTCGTCGACCAAGGTCTCCTAGACCTCCAGAGACAATGTATGATGCATCCTCGGCACGCCACACGTCGGTGGCGAGTTTATATCGCGTGATGATCGGGATAGTTGTACCAATGGGTATTTCAACTATTATCGGAGACCCTGCAACACTCAGAAGACGAGCGACCTCTGGAAATTTTTCAATATTATAAGTATTTATCTGCAGACCACGGCTGGGGATGGATGTCATTAGATCCGAGACTCGTGACATCAAATTAGCCACTGTATCTGGTCGTCGCGCAATCAAATCCTCAATATCACAATGGTGATATACGGTATTGGGCGGCATTTCAATATAGCGCATCGGTGACAAGTGCTTCCGCGCTTTCGATGAATCTATGAAAATGAACGAGCCCGTTGGTTTCAAAGAGCTCAATAGGTCAGTAGGGAGAGAACTCTCGTCAGCCTGAATGATGACGTCGAACCCTGCCTTGAGCACTGTTGACTGCGATCGGGGTGCAAGCGATGGGCGCAACACGTACACATCGCTTGGCTGAATATCAAGTTGGTCTATTATGAGAGACTTTTCAGTAATATCATTCGCAGTGACAGTGACGTGAGCTCTCACTGCTCGGGCACATGCTACGGTAGCTCGACCATTGACACTAAGAGCTCCGTGAATTAGTACGGTGCTTGAAGAACACAGATTCGCGAGCTTGTAAAGCGAGTGCTGCGCAGCCATTGTGCTCAACAGTAGCGCTGCAGCTTTCTCAGGGGCTAGCCCAGCAGGCAAAAGGGTCGCGTGGGACTGAGGCAGAGAGGGGTGGCTAAAGATATTGGTTGATCCTAATGCGGCAACTACATCACCAGGATTGAAAGAATTGACTGAAGACCCAATGCGTATGACACTTCCTACATAAACTCCAACCGACAGAGCGACGTGCGATCGTAACAGCGCCATAGAATGCGTCCTTATTCGAATTTCTTCGGGTCCTAGGGATTTCGTAAATGCGTCTACGTCCTGGATGAAGAAATGGTCTTGAAGGTGATGGCTATTGTCGATAACAACGGTGAAGGGAGTTGAATCGTCAGCGAAGACAGTGTTTTCAATTTCAGGCGGACTGTCACCACCCACAACGGCGCGGCTGATGTCTCTACTTGGCCATAAACGAGGAATCAAGATTGTGCCGTCTGCACACACTCTGTGCTCTCTCTCTTCGTCTGATTTAGCAGTTCCCTCGATGCAGGATTCGATAAGTCCAAGAAGTCGAGCCTGCTGGCATATTGCCTTGGCAACATGTATTGTTGTCAAATGTATATTGTCGTTTTCTGCGTGGGCCGATCGAGCGACACCCGTAATTTGGTGCATCGCCGGATCATCGTCTTGGCTAATCCAGATCACACTGGCAGATGACTGCAGCAAACTCATGGCCAGCTCAAAGTGTGATTTACATGACAAGACCGGCTGCGCTTGGTCATCAAGAACTATGGTATGAACGTCACGCCTGGTACTTGCACCCACAGCTTCAACGTTCAAGGAACTCAAGGTTAAATTATCCCCGAGACTATGTAGAATACCGATGAGCTCGGTTGTCCACGGGGAGAGCGAATTGAGGTCCGAGTGAGTGAGAACTTGTATCTCTCTGGGGGTGACTTTCGTCAAATTTGTCACAGGTTTAGCCAATATGACCTTTTTCCTCATCCCAGCATCGTAAAAGCTTAACTGAAGATGTAGGGGCACTTTTGTGCTACTGGATAGCACCTTGCATAATTCATCGCCAAGTGCGGAATCTATGTCCAGAACTGCTATTAAAAAGCCTCCCGGATTAGTCAGTGACGCTGCTCCATCGAGTGACTCAATCGTAGATGCTAGTACAATATCATAAGACTGATCGGCAGAGCGAAGTGCAGTAGCATCATGTGCAATGCCTTTGGCCCATTGCTGCGCGCCTCTGTGATATTGCAGCTCCTTGTTGGTATCGATGACGAAGTAGGACGCTAAAGATCCAGCGTGAGCGGTGACTGAACTTAGGAAGGACTGTCTCAAACTCTCGTGACTAGTGTACTCGGCGACAGAGAAATTGGACATCTTGAAGCAAAAGTGAATAATTAGCTGGTCAAAGGTGGGCATTGTTCCCAAATCTTCCACTCGCAAATGGTTGATATCCTGGCTCCATCTCATCTCATAGCAGGGTTGACGCGAGATCGAGTTAATGTCTGGCTTCGACGGATGCTCACCGAGACTCCGCATTTCAGCGCTCGTCATTGATAGAACTGAGCAGTTGTTTGCTGCAACACGCAGGTCCGCGATGGCCGTTCGGTGCTTTGCAAATGTCAAGGCAGTCATAACTTCAAGCTTGCTGCCAGGCAACCGAGGCAGACCGAGCCCTGCTTCTATGATCATCTCGCCAATATGAACTGGCATGGTTGAACCTAGTCCTAGAGCGCTGTCAACAAGGGGAAGGGACGTGTGCAGTATGGCGTCGAGAGTGGTAGGATGTATTAGGTGCGGTTCTTGATGTTTCTTCGGCATCAAGGAGGCAATGTCTGGGATCTCAACTCTGGCAACTGCCTCGCGACCATTTTCAGAGATGGTAAACGAATGGACTGCAGCAAAACTTGGCTTGTAGACATTCCCTTGCCCGGCAAGTTGCGCGTAAAGCTCAGCTGCGGTCATGGTAATACCATTGGGTAAAGTAACTTCGTCGATGAAAGATGACTCTCCTGACAACACCGTACCTTGGCTGGCACTAGTTAGCACACCTTCAATAACCCCATTACAATTCTCTACCCATTCTCCCTCTGATAAAGATGTAACAGAGAATGCGAAGGCTAGTGGGAGCAAATCGAGCTTTCTGAAGCTAAGCTGTAACTCAATTCGATGAGGGGCATTAGGGATAATCAACCCTCGAACGAATGAAACATTTCGCAGAACAAGGTATTCCAAGGCTCGCTCTGGGAAGCGCTCACGCCTGAGCTGACGCGTAGCCTCGACCGCCATACAGATATACCCCGACGCAGGGAATATAACGAGATCGTCGATGATGTGATCTGCGAGCCATGGGATTGTGACAAGGTCCACCATGTGTCGCCAGCGCGGTTCCAACGATGTGGAATCTACCACGCGAACTCCTAATAAATCATGATACGGATCTCGACGGAAGCGATATTCCCGGTCGAGACGTGACTCATGCCAATGCTTTACTGAACGATCCCAGCTGTAAGGCGGTAATTCAGTGGAGACAATAGCAGCGTCGGATCCAGGAATGAGTGACGACACAGCCTTCATATCAACGTCGACACCTCGCTCAAATAAACGTCCGGCTAGCTCCAATGAGCTCCAAGCTGCATTCGAGTCGCGCTTCAGGACAGCGTAAGAGTCATAACTGATGTCCTTGACAGTACTGTCTGCAAAGCATTGGCGGACTGGTCCGGCTAACGTGTGATGCGGTCCAATTTCAATGAGAGTGATGTGACCGGCACGGCCAGTATGTCCATGGCGGTTACTAAGAGTTTTGATAGAGTGGAAGAAGCGCACAGGTCGGACTAGATTCTCCACCCAATATTCCACTCCAAACTGTGATGATTTGGCTCGACCAGTAACAGAAGATATAAATGTTATTTTTCTGTCCCCGGAAGTAGTTTCACCTATCGCGGCGCTTTCTAATCGTGTACGATACTCGTCTGCAACCGCCTCCATATGATGTGAGTGATAAGCTGTGTCAACCTTAAGATGGCGATGGAATATGGTGTTCCCAGAGCAATCAAGGCGAGCTGCTACCTCCATTACTGCGTCCCTATCTCCAGAAACCGTCACGTTGGAAGGGCTGTTAATGCATGCAACGCGGGCGGTGCCCTGCTTCAAGCCTTCAAGATACGGCACGATCTCAGTCTCTCCGAGACCTACTGACATCATGCCTCCTTCAAATAGGCCCTTGTTCCTTGACGTAGCCGCCATAAATCCACGATGAAAAGCGATGGCCAGGGCATCGCTGTGAGAAATAAACCCGGCAGCATAAGCTGCCGAGATTTCTCCACTGGAATGGCCAATGACAACACTTGGCCGTACGCCCCAGGTTTGCAACATCAGGGTGAGTGCGACTGTTCAGCAGGTTAGGGGAAAGTGGATAACGAAACGATCCGGGGCAATGATATAAAGCAGATTTAATGGAATGATGCAGCGGTGTGCATTCTGAAGATTAAGTCATACTCACTATGAACTAGTTAGTAATATAATCTATGGGTATTCCGCCGGTGTATTATTGTTTTAGGTTAAGTTTGTGACTGAGGCTGGTACTGACCTTTGCAATGCTGTGGTCGCTGGCTGTGCCACTTCGGCAGTGTTCAGTAATGTCGGATTAGAGCTGTCACGAAGTAGTTCGTATTCTAAGTCCCATGTTGCGCCTAGCGCTTGCAGTATTTGACTTGAAGACCGGATTGAATCGCGAAATATAGGCAGCGATGATGGTCCACAAAGGAGCTCTCGTCCCATTCTAACCCATTGAGCACCTTGTCCTGTATAGATAAATACAATTCCCGTGCTCGGGGTTGAGGGCGTAGAGCTTATAATACGATGCTGGCCGCGGCTAAGATTCTCCAAGAGCAATTCGCGATGATCCGCGACACAAGAGAAGCGGAATGGTAGCCTCGACCGTCGCTGACAAAGAGTGTAAGAAATATCTAGAATTGACGCCCGCGGGTGGTGTTGGACCCAGAAGTGAAACTTTTCGATAGTTGATGATAGAGACAGTCGACTGTTTGCTGAGAAAACAAACAACAGAGGACCTTTTGGAGGAACATGACAAAAGCCTTGAGCTTTATTAGGGCTCGCTTCCAGTATAGCATGGGAATTGGCACCGCCGAATCCGAAGCTATTGATCGAAACTCGCGGTATGACGCCATTCATGTGCGGCCAGGGAATAAGCTCCGTCGGAACTATTACCTTGTGAAGCGGAAGGCCCGGCTTCGGTACGGAGAACCCAGCCACGGGTGGTATCATTTGTTTCTCAAACAACAGAATAGACTTGAGCACACTTACAAGCCCACTGGTGTTCTCAGTGTGACCGAACGAACCTTTCGACGCACCTACGTAGAGAGGATAGATGCGCTCTTCTGTGTTGAAGACTTCAGTGATGGCAGAAAGCTCTTCATGGTCGCCTGCTATCGTCCCTGTTCCATGTGCTTCAACATATAATACGTCTGAAGGTCGAAGGCCAACCCGCGAATAGGCAGTTCGAATCAGATTTGCCTGAGAAGATCCGTTTGGGTGTGTGATACTAACTGCAGTATAGCCATCTTGATTAACGGCAGTACTTCGAATTACAGCCCGTACTGGATCTCTGTCTCGAATCGCCTCCTCCAGGCTCTTCAAAATGAGAACTACTAATCCTTCGCCGCGTCCATAGCCATCGCCACGAACGTCGAAAGGATAACAGCGACCGCTATCACTGAGAAGATGCAAATTGCTCATGCCAATATGATGCTCGGGGCTCAATGTCAAATTAGCGGCCGCGACTAACGCCGTATGTGACTCGCCGTAGCGCAAGCTCTGGCAGGCCTGATGAAGACCATATAAGCCTCCTGAGCAGCCAGTATCAAGAGTCATTGAAGGCCCATGCAAGTCAAACACGTGAGAGATCCGATTAGCTAAAACAGCCTCCTCGGTGCCCAGCAGGTAGTGTACTGGGAGATCCAGTGGATCTTTGTACATGTTGCGATCAAAGTCCGTTGTGAACATAGCAACAAACACGGCCGCATCTGAACCTTGATAGACTTCGCGAGGTAAACCTGCATTTTCAAACGCTTCGTATGACATCTCTAGCAGCATGCGTTGCTGAGGGTCCATACATGAAGCTTGCTGTGCTGACAGGCGAAAGAAGGTATGGTCAAAGTCGTGCAAATTACTATCGATGAAATGGCCACCACGATGATTAGTGGTGCCATTTGGATTGTCCGGGTTAGGATGGTAGAAGGCAGCTTCATTATATCTGTCTTGTGGTACGGGAGACCACTGGGCTTCGAAGTCAGCTCTAGGTGGGCATTTACATATCACCACGACACATCGAATATGACAGGACAAGAGCCTCCATTGGAAAGAGCGGAGGCTGGTATTAGCAATATAGAACAACTCACAGTCTCAGTACCCTCCGAGAGCACCTCCCATACTTTGTCCAGATCATTGGCTTTGCCGGGTAGACGGCAAGAAACACCAACCACTGCAATAGGGTTCATAGAGTGGTCATTGCGGGGTGCCATGATGACCATGAAATATCAGTCTTACTAATTGACAGCGCACCGCAGCCTCCGTCTATTATTCTTTTTCTTTTTCTTTTCTTTTTAATTTCAATGATTCTTTCTTAGGGGAAAAGGGGCGCGGATGATTTCATTCAATGTCTAAAACCTAGCTGGGCCGTAGGCGAAGATCCAGACCACTAATAACAAGTTTCGATTGAACGTGGCTCAATGCCGTACTTCTCGCAGGATAGGCAAAGAATAGTAGCAAGATTGTTCGAGGCCTGATACATCATTAAAGGGGTAGGGAATCCAGAGTGTTGCGTCGTGAACTCGCTCTATGGGTAATCGGTAACCGAACCGACAATCCTTCCGCAAAGAGCGGAATCCTCTAGGGATCTTATTGTGGCGTCAACTCAAACAGATACGTGAAATTTGCCGGCGCTTATCAATGCGAGTTGTCGTCAGCTGAGTCGTCAGTGCAAGTATATATTTAATGGTACTCTGACTGCATCTACCACACTCAACCTGGTCTATCGGTTGACTTTTTCATTTCGGCAGCGGTAACCGCCTCGAGTAGAGTTTGAGCCTGTTTCGGTTCAAGTATGGCGAACGACCTCTTGTCTGACGAATACATAGGGTGGCGCCTATATGTGTTCGTAGCAGTCTTTACTCCCTTACAGGTTACTCTTGTTCTATTACGATTCTACGCCGCTAGGCTAATATCTCGGACCCACGGCGCAGACGACTGGCTCGTCGTATCAGCAATACTGGGCCAACTTGTCATGGTCGGCCTTGCGATTGGTGGGTAAAGCGTGACAGCACACTGCGAGATTTAACACTGAGGAGTACAGGTAGCGTTGAGCAGGGTGGTGTTGGATATCACGTTGGGTATCTCGCAGACACTCACCCGGAGACTATTCCAGTTTTTTTCAAATACTTGTTGGCCATCTCGGCGTGGTATCTGCTAATCGTCAACCTTGCAAAGATTGCCGTACTCTTTGTGTTCCGGCGACTTTTCCCGCAGAGGTTTGTAGGATATATTATATATGGCATTGGATTTATCTTGGTAGCCGCACCCCTAGCGAGTTTGATTGCTGTTCTTGCTGCCTGTCACCCATTCTCTGCGAACTGGGGATCAAGCCAGGTCCAGGCATCTCACTGCATCAATAAGGAAGCACTGTTCGTCTGGAACAGCTTCCCTAACATTGTAACGGACGTTGCAATGCTCGGTCTCCCTTTACCCATCGTCTGGCGATTACATGCATCGACACAGCTCAAACTCGGGCTAACGATTACCTTTTTGGTTGGTGGGAGGTATTACGCGCACCCAATACGAAATATACGATGGCCGCGCTTGACTGACGAAGTCTATAGTGGCCTGGTCGCGTCGATCTTTCGCTTCGTTGCATTCTCACGAACGAATTCTTTCACCGATGCAACCTACAGTGCGGTCGAACTCATTATATGGACTATAGCTGAGCCTGGCATATATTTGATATGTGTATGTGTCATGATGTATCGACCCCTACTCGAGAAGCTCCCAATCGGCGTTGTACATACGCCGAAACTGCGTTCATGGAGTGAGCGAAGTAGGCGCCCCAGATCGAGGCAAGAATCAGGATTGGCAGAGAACAGGGACATCGCTCTTGGGAATATTGGAGTGACGCATCATTTCGAGCGTCTTTCGACACCGGACAACTATGAGATCCGGAGCCCTGAGCATGACGGTAAAAGTAACGTTCCAAATCAGATCATAGTCACTACGAATATCGATGTCACTAGAAAACCTTGAAGCAAGCAGGCTCTAGCCAGATTATAGCTGAGATATGGAGTCGCGGTATGGTAGACCATAGGTTGGCCGGGTCTCAAATTTGGCTCTCTGAGAATGACACGGAATATCTCTTCATCTTTCTTCTACACTATATGTATCCAAATATCTAAACATACTTGGAACAGTCTTCTGTCTGTTCACTTGGTAGTTCATTGTACATTACTCACCAAAGGGAAGAAGGCATTGTTTCAACCTTCCGAACGTGACCTTTGGGCGAAACTAATCAGCGCCGCAGACTCGCCTCAACTTGCTTTACGTAGTAGCAACTCGACAGAGAACAGCCCACCCACCCCCCACGGCAGACCATCAATAGTGAAACTAAGGAGGTAAGCATCGATAAAGAGGTGACATCTAATGATCAAGGGTTATTCTCACTCACGGGACTTTCCTAAGCCGATATGCAAACGTCCTACTTCTCAGCGTATCGCTGCATCCGAACGCCCAAGCCAAGACAACCAACGTCGTATGAGAAGAGCGAGAAGAGCCGCATGTTAAGAGTCGGGGCCGATCGTGGCGTTCTTGGCGCAACACTCACCATGGTAGCTACAAAATGCCAAGCCCGAATGGCAGGGGTAATGGGCCAATTGAATTGAATAGAACACTTGGAAATAGAGAGAGATTTCCACTTATCTTTGGGCTTGGTATTTTGTACTACCTAGGTACGTATTCTACAGGGTGTAGGAGACCCACCGACACAACTTCCCTTCTGTAACATCACAAATCGGGGCACACACAGCTCAGATGCAACGAAACATCGACCTACCTACATCTTAGATCTCTATAGTATTTTGCATTGTTACAGTTGTAAGCATATGTATTTGTGTTTTTTCTTTTTCCTTTTTTCTTTTTACTACTGGGTAGATCCCGGCTAGCTTATCTACGTATAGCTTCGCCGCAAAATCTAGCCGGAATAGGCTCACATCCCCCTTAATACAAGCAAGTCGTATATAATATTACAAGCTAATGCGTGTGCCCTGGTTGTGCTGTAGGAGGGATATACACAGTACCTAGGTAGTAGCTACTGTAGTACTAAAGCGTCCTAGAATTATAGGCAGTGATTGGTGGATCTAAGTCGCTAAGCTCTATACTGTAGGGCAGGTACGGGGGAGTGCCTATATTACCCCTCCCAGTACTCCGTAGATTCCCTGTCAATTAGTCTCCATTACTTCAACAACATCAATACCAGCACCTCTTGGTAATTAATACCTACTTACCTCCTAACATCAACGGATTTGCAAGGCTGCCATATTACTCAGTACTTACCTACGTAGTGGGTAAGCATGGAGACTACTAAATATCACTCTGCAGTCCACTTCGGCGGTGCTTAAAAAGTGGAATAGCGGGGCCGCATATGTCGACGTCGCATCAGAAAATGGAACTAAACACGCGATCCAATCAATCGTGCCGTTATTCAAGAAATACACAATCTATCAGTTTTTGTGTTACCTGACGGTCAGCGAAGCACTTCGCCATCAACCTGTCAACGCGACATCCCACCCTATAAGTCAGTGTTAGCAAGACTTTCATGTAGGTCAGCGGGGTTTGCAGCGGAATATCGATGAGCCACGATGGAGCGAATTCCCAGTAGCCACGCACCAGTTGGATTGGTTGCGAGGCGTCTACGTTGTTTTATGCTGCTGTTGGTGTGACCTGCATACCGTATGAAGCCTGATTATCCCCCCTGAGCGTTTTGGGCGGAAGGAATGTTCACTTGGCATCCCCGGCCAGCGCTGCCTTCGAACCAAGTAAGGCTGCTACACTCTCTCTAGCAAGGTTTACAAGAAGCCATCCCTGGCCCAAGTCTGGCAAGTCGCTATATCAACAATACTCGCCTGGAGCCTGAAGACGGCCTCTGTGGTTCAACACGTCTTTCTCTGTCTCTTTCCTACCCTTCCAACCGTATTGGGATACATCTCTTCTTGAGAGCAGAACCGAGATCACCCGAGACACTATGGATCATTCCAAAATTTCACAGTGGCAGGGGGACTTGTTGCCACACATTGTGGATAGGTTGGCTGCTGAAAACCCCGACGGGGTTTACGGTCTTTGGCCGGTCGCGCCATCTTCATATGAAGCTGGCTTTCGGGAGGTCACCTATACCCAGTTAGCAAACATTGTCAATGGGTTGGGACAGTGGATCATCGACAATATCGGCATTGGCGTAGGGGACGATGTCCTAGCTTATGTTGGTCCAAATGATGTACGATATTGCGCTTTGGTGTTGGCCGCCATCAAAGCAGGTCATGTGGTCTGTCGCTCCTTGTGGTGTTAGGTCTATCTGAGAATGCTGACAACGAGGAAGATGTTTCTCACGTCGCCGCGAAACAGCCCAGCGGCGCATCGCGCCCTCTTCGATAAGTTGAATTGCCAGATCCTCTTGACAACAGACCCAGCACCGCCCCCGGCTGCAGCGATTGCCCAGGCAACCAATGTGCGCATGCTCATGGTTCCGAGGCTCGATGAGCTGCTAGCGAATACCTATCCGGCGTGCGTCTACAAAAAAACATACGAAGAGGCCAAGAATGACCCCCTCATCATAATGCAAGTCCCATTCATACAAGACACGCATCCTATCTCGTTAGCTAACCGCGCAGAAGACATACATCCGGATCGACAGGGTTGCCAAAGCCCTTGATCTGGACACATGCTACAGGCGCGCGGCATCAAAACCTCACGGCGGCTGCTCCTCCTCGCGATGTCGTATCTGTGGACCGGATTGTCAAAGGCAGGCGTGTGATGGTGACGCTTCCGCCCTTCCATGTATAAACCCCGTAAAGCCGATTTTTTAGAGTGCACGGGCTAATAATATGTTCAGGGAGCCGGCGTGACACAATTCCTATTTAACTCTATACCATTTGGCAATATTTCCATTTCTCCTGCCGCGGTTGGTATCGTTACAGCTCGGGGCCTTTTGGAAGCACTCAAACAAACGCCCGCCGAAATAGCACTCCTTGTGCCCTCGGTCGTTGCTGAGCTTAGCCAGGATCCCGACTTGCTCGAAGAATGTGCTCAGTACCTCGAACTAATCCTCTACATCGGGGGCGATCTACCCCAGGCAATCGGAGACAAGGTAGCTAGCAAGATTCCGTTACGCTGCCAATGGGGAGCATCCGAGGTTGGAATTCCGCAGCAGTTGATGCCATCCGCGTTGGGTCCTCTGGACTGGCGCTATATTCGCTTCCACCCCTCATTAGGGGCTAAGTTCGATGAAGTCTCGGACGGTATCTATGAGCTGGTCATCCAACGCGACAAGGCTTTAGCCGATACACAAGCGGTCTTCACCGTTCGGGGTCAGGATCAACTGGAGGAATATCGCACCAAGGATCTATTTGTGCGACACCCGAAAGTCTCCGATGCTTGGTGTTGGACAGCTAGGAACGACGATATTATCGTATTCCTTAATGGTGAAAAAACCAATCCGGTCTCAATGGAACAACACATCGTTGCCCAAAATACGGAGTTAGGAGGTGCCTTGGTCGTTGGTGCTCAAAGGTTTCAGCCGGCTTTACTGATAGAACCTGCTGCATCTTCATACCCTGTGTCAACCGCAGATGAGGCAGCCCTTATTGAGCGCGTCTGGCCCAGCGTCGAAGAAGCCAACAAACTCGCCCCAGCTCATGCACATATTGAAAAGTCGCTTATACTTGTTGCTACCTCGGATCGCCCATTCATACGCTCAGGAAAGGGAACGGTTCAACGAGCCTCCAGCGTTGCGCAGTATACATCAGACATCGAAAAACTCTACGCCAGCGCAGAGGACGATCAAGATAACGATGAAACCAACCCTGTGACGTATTCACATACTACGGAATCGATTGCACTTTTGATTCAGGACTCACTGGCAGAGATCACGGGATGGACTTCTCTGAGCAACTCGGATAGCTTCTTTGATAGAGGAATGGACTCACTACAGTCGCTTCGTCTGACTCGAATTTTACGGGGCACCTTAGGTCGACCGGATCTTGCTTTGTCAACCATATACCAAAATCCCACCATAGAACAACTCGCAGCAGCGATTACAGGACCGACTAATGTAGCCAACCAGATGGATATAATGAAACAGACGCTATCAAATTTTCAAGGGCTAATCAAGCAAATCCAGAAGCCCAAATATTCCCAACAGGCCGAGCCCGGTTCCATCGATGTGCTTCTAACAGGCTCTACTGGAACTTTGGGTACACTCATCCTCCACAATCTATGGCGTGACCCAAGCGTTGGACATATCTTCTGCGCGAACCGAGGCGCCGATAGTCGTTCAATACAAGTCCGCCGTCTGGAAGCTGCCGGGCTGACGAAGGACGACTTAGACACCCGCGTTACATTCTTACAGACTGAGTTGTGGCGCCCCATGCTCGGACTCAAAGAAGAACAATATAAGACATTGCAGGCACGAGTTGGTCTTATAATTCACAATGCATGGCCCGTCAATTTCAATTTGAATTTATCAGCCTTCCGGTCGCAACTTGCTGGGGTCGTCAATCTATGCGCACTCTCAGCTACCGCGACTTCGCGCCCCGCTCATTTCTTCTTCATCTCAAGTATTGGGGCTGTTAGTGGCCCTGCTCTTGAGGGCATGGCCGCCCCTGAGGCCGTTCTAGAATCGTTAGAAACCCCGGCTTCCAATGGGTACTCGCAGAGCAAGTTCATATCCGAGTTGCTTTGTGACACTGTGGCCAAGCATCTGGCGATTCCCGTCATGATCGCGCGTGTCGGTCAGGTGGCAGGCTCCGTCCGGCACTCGAACATATGGAGCTCAGCCGAGTGGCTTCCAAGTCTTGTGATCAGTTCTTTACACCTAGGCTGTTTACCAGAGAATCTAGGACCTCGCTTCACTGAGGTTGATTGGATTCCTTCTGACCTGGCGGCCGAAGCTATTGTCGAGCTTGCGGTGAAACCACCCAGCTTCGAAGGCACCATTGAGGGCTGCCGTAGCGCGGAGGTTTTCAATCTGAGGAACCCGAACACCACTACATGGAATAAGCTCCTGCCGACCGTCCGCGAGGTACTTGATAAAGGCCGAGATGCCAGTCGTAAGATTGAAGTTGTCGCGCCCTCTGTCTGGCTAGAGCGTTTACAAGAGAGCATGGTCACGACAACTTCGAGCGACAACAAGGATATAGCTAGCGAGACGATGGTTAACCCGGCCGTTAGACTGGTTGACTTCTATCGTGATGGCCTCTGGATGACCGAAACCGCTGCGTTTCAGCCCATGTCAGTCGAAGTCGCTATTAAAGGCAGTCCAGTGCTACGAGACATGCCATGTGTTCAGTCCGAATGGATGCGCAAATGGGTAGATGAATGGATGGCGGCAGTTCACCCAAGGGCCTAGGTCGGCCCCAGATGCGATGAGCTGCGGGGTTTGCAATGTCTCTAGGATCGGTTGGCCGTTGACGAGTTAAACATGGGGGCGAGATAAGGCATATATGAAAAATCATACCTTGTAGTCCAATCAGGGTGAGCTAACATGCTATAATGTAGTCATGGTATACCGCGTCTTTTGATTTCACGTTCCAAGAGGAATAATGATGGCGGACTTGAAATCTAATATTTCCAAGTCAGATTGCCATGCCATCCATCCGTATTCTGTTAATCTGCGTCTATTGGACCCATCATGAGGCTCACACACAGTATTACCCTTGTAGCCCTTTTACCCCCATCTCTTACCCTTGTCCCTAGCAGATCAACAAGGGATTAAGTTATACTACCTTGCGCTCCTCTATTTTTTATGTTGGGCGCCATGCTATTCAAATTCATAACCGATCGCCAAAATCCATATGTCTACATCTTGCTTGGATACTAGATAACGCTTCACTAATCATACATTCCTAATAGATTCAGTAACGCTGCATAATGCTAGACTTCAACTACTGCACAGTATGCCGTGCCACCTGAAATAGTACAATGTCGCCCCCAAAAGCCTTCGATCCTGCGAATGTACGTAAACTGCCTCCTATCCAATAGGTGTTGTAGCAACTCCTCGCTTCGTTTCGATTCGTGAAAGACTTTTGGTTGCGCTGCCGCGTTTAACGAAATGCGACCGACCGAGCTGCCTTACTGTAATTGCACGACACTTTTAACTACCTCGCTGTGCTACTGTAATACCACCGACCTCGCAACAGTCCACAGTCGGCGTACACAGCCTGCCTACTTTATGTTGATCACTTCCGTCTCTGGTATCATTTTCGAGTAGGAATATAGAGCGTAGCCTCACCGGCTTGTTCCTTAGAGAGCCGGCATATCCCGATGAGCTCCCTTGGTACTACCTCGTAAAAGTATAAGATACTCTTATCATTCTTTCCCTGTATTTCATAGTCCTATTTATTTATAGGAAACTGTCTACTGGTATGACAATCTTTTAGTATGGTGTACGGCTAGTATGCGACCATGGATAAGCTGCCTGCTTGTGCAGTATGGACAAGCCCCTACAACCGCGCGGCTGCTAAACACTAACCCACGATTTTCATTCTTCTAGCTGATATGTCTCGGCCATGCATCTGTTTCTTTTAACTGTAACATTACCGATGTTGCATGTGTATGCGGCAATGAAGTCTTCAAGAGCTTTGCGACGTTATGCATTGCTGACACGTGCACGGTTAGGGAGGCGCTATGTGAGTTATTGAATCATATTCCTACATATATCACAAGATGAGATTAGTGTTAACATGAAATTCTTCATCTCAAGTCACACAAAATCAGACGTCGGTTCAATGTAACGTGCATCCATACACTAACAAGACATTTGTGCCCGTAATTATCACGTTTTTCACTCTTACTTTGATTATCGTTCTGCTCCGTGCCGCTGCCCGGATTGTATCGCAGGCAAAGTTTTGGTATGATGACTACTTCAACTTTGCGGCTTTTGTAAGGAGCTTTACCAATCGCATCTTAATGTGCTCAACGCCTATTTTTCTAATGATTTCACAGCTAGCCGTCACTATATACACCATGATAGACATTCATCGTATGTGCTTTATCCATTCTCCATCCCCAAAGCGGCATACTGAGTGTGAGAAATTACAGTAGCAAGTCAAGGTTTTGGAATCGACATTTGGGCCATTCCGCAGGACAATATTACTTTTATCCTGATTGTATATTCTTTGTATTCCATGTCTTCTAGTAGACATAGTTCATCACTTACGCCCATCAGATGTTACTCCTGAGTTCGGCTCTATACTCTACCTCCCGAACACTCATCCGCATATCAATCATCCTATTTTACTTGCGCATCTTCGACACGACATGTGCCAGAGGCGTCATTAAGTGGACACTCATGCTCGTCACATTATTCTACGTCTCGGTGCTCTTGCCCCTCATCTTCCAATGTTCGCCAGTAGACTATCTCTGGCTTCGCTGGGACGGCACCCACAAGGGTCATTGCATCAACTTCCGTGTATTCGTTTGGATTTTGACAATCATCAGTATCGTCCTTGATTTCTGGATCATCCTGATTGCGTGTAGACTTGTGATCGGCCTGCAACTCCCTCTGAAGAAGAAACTGATGGTGTCTGGCATGTTCACTGCAGGGCTACTGTGAGCTCACCCACGATGCTTGTTCAAGCTCTGCCTTGGTTGGTTAACGCTGATATATGTTCTTCCAGCACTATGGCCGTTAGCATTGCTCGGCTGCCATATATCAATCAATTTACTATAACCGAAAACCCTACTAGTAGGTAGTTGCGAGAGGACTCACCTGTATTTTCGGTGTCTTTAGCTGAAACTAATGATGCCAAGTTGACTGGGTGCCTATTACGATCTGGTCCGCATTAGAAAACTATATAGGAGTCATTTGTGCCTGCTTGCCAAGCCTGCCGGCTCTATTGAGACCCCGCTCAACAGTGAAAATTCCAGGCACTACCAAAGAGCTCGACCTCTTCGGCTGCTTCATATCACAAGAGGCGCAGGCGGTCGAACATGCGCCAGGGGCCTCCGGAGGGCGCCCCGATTCAACTGAGATGACACCGACGAATCGGAAAGCAAACCATGTACATCATGAAAACGGGAATAATGTTATTAGCAATGCTCACCAGTTGTATCGCCACTTCAATTATTCAGATCATGAAAGTCTCTAGTGAAGTAGTGGGAGCGGAAATAGGAGAACTGGTTTAGTATCAAGTCAGCGAAAAATGGAGATTGAAGCATAAGGGATCGTCAGGTGGTCAACGAATATGCGCAACACAGTTGGCGAAGATATTAACGAATTAGTTCATCGAATTTCGTTCCTTTAAGTCGCTTATCTCCCCATTAATTTAATTATCTAAAAGCCCTTGGGCGTGTAGGTTCGGCCTATCTCCTAGAGGCATGAGTCTCGAGTCAGCGCGCCCGCTAGGCTCGTTTCAATAGACCTTTCATCAGCATCTTATGGGGGGGAATTCTTTTTCATGGCAGTATTCAATTTCCAGCATTATAGGTCTCCCAGTGAAGTTATATCCCTTTGGCTATTACTTGAGCGTGTATGCAGAAATAATTATTCGCAGACAAGAATTTCCAAGGGTTGGCATAGAAGCTTTCAAAATTTAATATTTGTAACAACGGTATCATTACGCTCGAGAAAGTTTGAAGAACAAAGTAAGCTTAGTTATGGCTTTTGGTTCATTCAATAAAACCTTTCGACGCTGCGCTTTGAATACTGTTGCACCAAATACCCGCCATTTTTTTGTATCTTTTGCACGTAGGGGTTAGTAATCACGGCAAAGAGAAATAAATGACACTAGGGGCTAACTGACCCCATGTTGTTTGGATGAACTCCATCGACAAGGTCGCAAACTTGTGGTCCATAGGGGGTATCCATGTCTGCCAGCACAATTCTCTTCTGTTCATTCTCTCTTTTTCGAATCAGTTTCCGAATTTGGTTATTTATTTCAACAACTCGGAAATTGACTTGCTCATCGTTGTTCTTGAGCAAGGTAGAGAGTACGATCGTCGAGCCAGGAGATGTTTTCCAAAGACGATGGAGCATATCATCAATCCGTTCCCCGGCGTTTCTTATGTCAAAGTTTTGGATGCAATCATTGGAGCCACCATTGACTGTGAATATGTGTGGTAGCAGAACCCTGGCCGATCTCAGACCTTTTTCTTGAATCTCGTGGATCATGAACCCGCGCCACCCCTCATGGCTATTATTGGCCATGGTACCCGTTCTACGCGAGCCCACCATATTGATAGAGAAGCCGCGCTCTTTCAGGGCTTCATAGAGAAATTTTCTATACCCATTCCCGTCTGCTGATCCAACGCCATAGGTAATGGAACCGCCTAGAGGCATCAGTCGTAATGGCACTCTGGCGGTCATTGTCGATGAGTGGTCTAAGACAAATTGATATCAGCGGAATCTGTCATGGCATGCATGCCTTGCTTGAAATGGATTTCGAATAGAGTGCGGCGGACCGCTGCGAATATTAATGCCTGGAGAGCTAAGATGAAGAAAGTCAATTAGACTGCCTGACCGCTGGCCACTTTTCACAGGCCGGCGTTTGCATGAGTCCGAAAGATACCATAAAGAGCTAGACCAAGCATCCCTGTATAAGGCGGTCTGTCAAGGCAAAATCTTGGTGACCGAAATACGAAACCCAACTTACTCACTAGAGTCTAGACACCCACCCACGGCTACACCAAATGAACTACAAGATGATCAAAAAGGTAGTTCAAGTCAAGCCATCATACTTCCCCCGTTATCAAAAATAGGGATAGCATATGTATAAATGCACACCCCCAGGAGAGTTTACGTCTAGTCAAGCAAGTGTGCACATAGTTCTCCAGCTCAAATGGAAGCCTTCATTGCTAGGCTTCAATTGATCGATTGCCTCAACATTCATCACTCCATACGTCGTCAAACTTCCTTGACCGGGCCATTAAAGTAATACTTAGCCCGAATAACGTACCAGAAGACGCTGAAAATCACCACGCCACTGAACACGACGACACTCCAGTTGAATCCTTCTAGAGTGATCGGCGTTTGCTGAGGCCAGAAAGACCAGAACAGCAAGAATACACTATACAGAATGGAAAAGATATTGTTTATAATTCCAAAAGGTTCCGACAGTTTCCAAGGTCCCCACGTTAGTTGTCCAGATGTAGCAGCATCAAAACGCGCGGTATACGGCTTGATCGCACCAGAAACACGCCGCCAAAGGAGTAGACCGATGACTAAGGTATAAGAAGAAAATAGGGCTACAATGGCGAGGGAGAGGAGTGCATTGAGTGCAATTGCGGACCCAAGTACAATGAGGGATAGTAAAAGGGTCACTACAAGTGTAGTGGCAATGGATACAACAGGCAGCGAAGTTTTATTCAACTAGAAAGGAAACGAAACTTGAATATCAGCGACTATATCTCTAATCGGCAAAATTGCCTGGGGGCCTACCTTGACTAGGTGTTTAGAGAATGGCAGTCCGAGATCTCTTGAAAATGACCATAGCATGCGGGATGCAGTCGCATAAACACCGATACTACTCGCAATGCCTAGGACAAGGACGACTCCAGCTAGCAGACCTGCGCCAGTTGTTGATCTAACAGCTTGATAGAATATCTCGAGGAACGGATAAAATAGAGTGTCCGCAGACTCTATAGCTGCGGTTACATCACCGAGGCAGAACATCAAGGCGATGATCATAGCAAAAGCAAGCAATCCATTGATCAGGATTGTATAGAGCAAGGCTCTAGGCACAACAATGGCAGCAGACTAACAAAGACGACTGATTTAGTAAAAAATACTAGGGAACTGTCATTGTGTATGGGGGACATTGGAACGCCGACATCCCCTCCTGAGTCGCTGAAGTTTTCGACTAAGGCGACAGTAGAGAAATGACTATTGAGGGACACTCACTTGAATCTCTTCAGACATATGTACGGCACAATCAGCGCCTAGCACAGAGCTAGCGATGGCAGGGAAGCCAACGAGGAAGCTTAAGCCTTGCGATGGCCATCCTCCTTCGTTAAAGAAGGTCGTGAAAACTTCGGAGGGTGAGCTATGAGGCGCAAAATAGACCAAGGGGATGAGAACGCCAAAGAATCCGGCCAGATGAAGAAGCAAAATAAACCCCTCGCATTTGGCGAGTATGCGACTTGTCGTCGAGTTCAATAGGACAGCAAATAGTGCAGCAGCCCAAATGATAAGTAGAGTATGCCACGGCAGCGGCACATACGTCGGTCTGGATAGGACAACAATCCCCTGAATCAATGTCGCCACGATGTAACTAACTGATACGGCAAGAGTCTGCCATGCTAATGTAGTCAGCCACCCGGTTACGTAGGCCAGGAACGAGCTCCAGGAGGACGGAGCCATCATCGCCGCCCAATGATCTACGGAAACCCCGAGTCAGCGAATCTTGAACACCGTATACTATTGTGCGTACTGGTGGTACACGCAGAGCTAGACAAATGTAGAGGAAGGGCCTCACATTGGCCGCCAGATGTCGGAGCCATGGATGCCAACTCTCCTAGAGAGGTGTACACTGATAGGGTCCCTATCCAACTAATTAAGAATCCCCAGACAACACCTGCAGGGCCTCCATTGAGGAGGCCCGAGATCGAGGTTACAAGAACGCCCTCCCAGGAGAGCAAAGCTGAGCAAGAAAGTCCGAGAATAGACATGAATCCAAATGCCCGCGTGAGAAGCGGTCGCTTGCCGAGACTCTGAAGATATGCATCGTCGTTGCGATACCCCTGGTTGGATGATTGCGTCTTAGAAGGGCTGTATCCGTGCCCGGTAATGCTCAGCTCGACATCGTCCATGTTATTAGCCGTCGATAGCCGTTTGTAGAGATTCTAGAGATCCTCTATGGTGGAAATGATGGTGAGAGCACGAAAGTTCAGCTTTGAAAACGAGTGAGAAGTTATTCGCCTCTGTAGTGGACCAGGACCTTGAACGCTGCCGAGGCATAGCCTAACTTTCAACGCCACCTCTCTACATGATCTCTTTGTCGCTCCGTCTCGGTTAGAGCCATGAATCGTTGTTGTGCTGACTCTTGCCCCTGAACATGGTCTGGGAACGTGGTGCATGAGGCCGGTGGGTTGCATTCGGTATGTATAACCCCTGCACCTGAGATGCACGTTATATCTTACACTACCAACAACCAACATTTACTTATACCCGAGATACCTGCTGAAACGGGTATACACCAACGGTAACCAAAATTGCCCTGCGCCAGAGATAGATAGATATTGGATTGTAAGCATTCCAGCTGCTCAGCTATGCATCATGATAGTGTTAAATGAGACGATATGCGGGTTTGTAGCGCAGCAGCCTAATGTGACAAGTCGGTCTGGTAAACGCTCCAAAGTTATCAAGTTCGGTGGATGACCTGGGAACAGTATCCTAGCTAGTTGGATTGATGTTGGTTGTTGATGATAACGATGCGAGAGCGTCATATACAGCTACTCTGATGCAGCAGTCCTTTCCGGGATGCTACGGTAACCTTTTCTTCTTCTCCGCTCTAAATCTTCTCTTACAACTGTCTCCTCCTTGGTCTACGATGCCGACCTTCATACTCCGCTCTACGGAGGGAGAAGACATCTCCACGCCGATGGGTATCATTCTAACAGACGACAATCAGAACCCCGTAATCCAAGTTATCACGTGGATGTTCCTTGCCTTATTCTCTCTCGCGCTTGGCTTTCGGTGTTTATCGACCCATTACCTAAAGACAAATAGTCTATTTAAATGGGAGAATATACTCATTCTTCTCGCCTATGTAATTATGCTTCACCAACTTCTATGGCGGATCGCTCTAACACTTGTGTTGAGGTTGCCGCGGTAGGGCAATCGGCAACACTGGTTGTCCCAGGCAGTAGCATCTTTGGCAGTGACAAAGCGTTGCGCAATGCTTCCGAATATGACCTGGAAGTGGGTATAAAAGTCAGTCACCACATGAAGAACGAAGTTACATGTAAACAATAGGGACTAATTTGGTATATGGCTTCCAGATTCAGTACGCCGGGGGCCTCCTATTCATTCTCGCCCTTGGATTCGCCAAGCTGTCTGTCGGTGCAAGTCTGTTTGCATTTTCACTGGATCGAGCACATCGCCGTATCAATTTTGCCTTAATTTTCATTACCATACTATGGACGTTGTCGTCTGTTCTTGGCACAGCATTTCAATGCGGCTCTCACCATCCATGGGAACACAGCGAGGAAATATGTATAAATCTAGTAAGCTCTCCTTATATTGAGAGACACATGCAGACTTGCGCGCTAATAATATTAATCAGTACGTTTTCTTCAGCTATGTCAGAATCAGTAGTATCATCATAGATGCCGCTTTAGTGCTTGTGCCAGTCACCATCATCTCCCCGTTGCAAATGCCAATTAGAACGCGCGCCATCATCATATCTCTATTCGGGTCAAGAATACTGTTCGTTCCCAGCCGAAGGTCGTGATCCCGCGAATCTAACACCTTTCAGGGCCATCGTGTCAACTATCTTCCAACTCATCTATCTTTCCCAGTTTCTCGGCAATCAGTTCACCGTTATGGCTGCCCCTTACTACATCTCAACCCAGGCGACTTTGTTTGCAAGCATAACCGCAGCTTGCGCAGCGTATTTCTGGCCCTTTTTTCGATCTGTACGGAGCGGTCTCATCTCCGCAAATATTGCCACATACTCATCGATATACACCTTATCTCGACTTCCAAGGTTGCCACGACAGGCAAAACAAGCGACAGTGGATGCGAGAGGCGCCTGCTGGGGAGATACTAAGAGCTATGTCAAGATTACTACTGATACCACTGTACGCTCAACCTCGAGCCGACAAGAACATGTGAACCAACTGTTGTCTCAAAGGGAGAGATATATAGTTAGGTAGAACGAGTCGCGATGGTCAAAGCGTACTGACCCGTAATAATGATTTGCGCAACGTGAAGTGCAATGGAAAAGTGAGACGGGAGTGCGATTGATCGTGTATGTTCAATGGCTAGATAATTATTATTCATGGTCAATGTCGGGAACTAATAAAGAACTGATGGTTACGAGTTTATGGGTGCCACAAATGTACACATATGATCAAAGAAAGGGTACGTTCATCACTGGTAAGGGGGGGTTTAGGCATACTAACATCAACTGCAACTAATATCTGACGATGACGGTGGCGAACACGTGGCAGCTCTCCGGGTCTTTAAGATACAGTATTTCAACAAATGAGACGACCTATATGCCTAATATATCTTAAGCACTATAAAAAATGCAGTTATAATATGTCATTTTCTGGAAGTGTACTAGAAAAGTAATATCTTTCACGCTATTTCACCGGCCTGGCCACCTTATGCTATACAATCTGTGCTATGCTACTAGAAACACCTTCCCAACAACCATGAAGGGCGGTTACAAATGACGTATACCGCGAGTTCATTTTAGATGAAGGCGCCTCGGGCTTCTTTGTCATGTCCTATACTGCTAGTAGATCTCCAATCATTCATCTGCGATGTCGACATCATGTAGCACGACTAGACCCGCCTGCGCCGCTGTTATATAAGATTAGCCTATGCGAATAAGCAAATATGTGAAGAAATAGTCACTCATACCTTCCATAGCCTCATCGCGAGCGTTGATGGGCGCGTCCACTATGCCGACGTCCGTTAGGACCACTGCGGCCTCATCACGAGTGTTCAAGTATACGTCAACTATGCCGACGTCGCTTATAACTACGTCAGGCTCCTGCACTTTTCTGTGTGTAGGTCTTTAGAGCCTAGAAGTATAGAGAGGATAATACCATTTACCTATTGGCAGTGCAAGACCGGCCGAGAATAACATCGTGGCGATGGTGGTGAAATACATTTTTGGAACAATCAGGGTCTGAAGCAGGGCGAGCTAAGTTCTTGCGTAATGACTTCGAGTAAACTTCAATTCTCTCGTTTGCGGGGTGGCAGGAGTTTTATCATCAAACCGATGCCCTACTTTCAACCTAGCGAGCTATTATCGGTGTATCATTGGAGTTGCGGGAGCATTTGGGAAAGATACCGGAGGATCACCCTCTACATCTGTGCCGCAATTTTGAATATTGACTCAGTACAAGAGCCAAGAATTTACTAGTATATTACTAGGGTTATAATTGCACTTGCATACAATCACATAATGCCACTCGGAGTCTCGAATTTATCGATCTATGATATCTGTGTGAGAGACTATCGCTGAAGCTGTGTTTTCTAGTCTGTAATCCTTTGTATGGTTGATACATGCATGGAATTCATTCGAATCTAGTTCACACTCTCAGTGTTGTACGAAGATATAAGTAACATAGAGCTTGGGGTTGCGTGCTAAGAGCATATCAAATTATTTAGATTCATCATATGAATAGTGTTGATCTCGCTTAATCGAAGGCGCATCAGAGACTTTTGAACGTACCTCGGGCTCATATAGTTTGCGCAGATAGACTTTGAACACAACCTTGTGACCGGAAGGCATCCGAGTGGCCATACGAGCCCTTAGGACTGCCGATACTTACTCTAAATCTAGTACATTATTCAAGACCTTGTTATATCTAGCTGTGCCGATGAAGCGGTGAGCACTCGCCGGTTTACCAATGTGGCACAATCATGGTACCTTGAGGCGCTGCTTTGATCCTTTGAATATTCCAACCCTTTATCAGAAGCCCCGCCGATAGGCCTCTTCTCTCAAACTATGCTCAGGTTGTAGACGTATCCGCCCATTTTCTACCTTTCTTACTCGGAAACTGTATTCGTCAGGAGTCAAGATGGAAGAGTATTCAGAACAGTCCCGCCATCTTCTACCTGACCATGAACGTCAGATTCTAGCTAGATCTGAAGACAGACCCGAGTCAGCTATCTTCACTTGGAAAAAAGCCGTGCTCCTAATCATTGTCTTGCTGCTTGGTTATATTGCTTTTCAAGTATCATTTTACACTTACTCTGAGTATACTTGCGGGCACTCAGCCAGAGTTGAGGGGAGCTATGTTGGAAGTATGGGCAAAACACCTGCTCCATGGTAATCATATACTGAAATCAATACTAGTCGTGCCGAAGCACGCCCTCCAGCTTGAAGAAAGACCCGAGTGGTATCCACTTCGTACTCCATGGAATCAGAAGCCGTCTGATGAGTTAGACGCAATCTGGAAGGACTTGCTACATGGTAAGCATATCGCAGACATCTAGAATTTACGGCACGCATGCTCTAATTCGACAATATTTGAAGCTCTAAACATTAGGATCACGAATGATGAGATGAGCTTTCTCAAAGAGAACAAGTCCAACAGGGTCCAAGTTACCGGGGGTAATCAGAAAAATGGCTACGACTACGTTGGCGTTCTAGGGGTGTATCACCATCTACACTGTCTAAACAATCTACGTCGTGTAATACACTGGGACTATTATGGACCAAAAATGTCGGGACTGAAACATCCAGAGGGCTTTTCGAAAGAACACTCAGGTAGGAACTTTTCTGTCCCGTCGGCAGCCGCGAATTTAATAATCTTACCCTACAGATCACTGCATCGACGCTATCCGCCAGGCATTGATGTGCCACGCCAATACGGACGTATATACGTCGGAGTGGAATTACGAGAGTCATAATCCTAGCACAAATATACAGTCCAGATCCTCGACCACTTGCGTACGGTGGGATAGCTTGAATAATTGGGCGAGGGACAAGGCACTCGTACCGGGGGAGTACCATTATATCCGAGGGCCCTACGATCCCGACAGGGTGGGTGTTTGAAAGAACAAGAAAAAATTTAGGAGCAATAAGACGTATATCCAGATGAATATGCATATGAAAAGCTGTTTATGGTAAATTTGTTGTAGCTGCATACTCCGTATTTAATAACCATACTGAGGTCCTTTGAATTGTGTGTTTTTAATCACGGCACTGATACAATCATACGTGTGCGCCCAATACTCGAAGGGCACGATCCATATACAAATACGCATACTTAGGTATATGCATCTAGGATAGGAATAGTGGGTGGTGTTGGGAGCTCACAGTGTTCACAAGTACCCGGCAGATCCTTGCTTAGGTATGATATAAGCAGATCAATACTCTTCAACTATTTGTTGCTCGCGCCTAGCTTCCTTTTATCAAAGCTACGCATATGTATGTTGGGTTGGTCAATTATACTTCTTATAGTGACTGCAGGTTGGGGGCGACGAGTAGCCTGATGCAACGTCGGGGTTCTAGTTCCCATCCGCACATGATGCCAAATGCAGGTGTTTATGTAGGGCAACTAACGCGCGTTCGAAATCAGGCAAGAAGAGAGATGGTTGACTAGGCGCTCCTTACTGTTCCCTTCACCCCGCAAAGACTAGAGATGTTTTTGAGATTTCTCGTAACCCAGCTTTCTCCGATAGGCTGCTGGAAATTCACGAGAGTCCATTGACTTCCAAGACCCTACCAGTCCTCAACATTTCCAGTTTCCCTATCTACTTCGATCTGCCAAAATTCTTCCTCATTCATGAGCCATGGCATCATCTCCCTATGAAGGCGAAGTAGCCTTTGATGCACCTGGGGCAGGCAAGCCATGCCAGACATGGTACAAGATATACGGCAATCCTGAGTCTCACCAAGGACCAACACTCGTGGCCCTCCACGGAGGTCCCGGTGCTGGTCACGAGTACTTGTCTCCTTTCATCGACATCTACGAGAAGTACAACATTCCCGTGGTGTTTTATGATCAAGTCGGTTGCGGTCGCTCTACGCACTTTCGAGAGAAGAATGGCGATATAACCTTCTGGACCTTCGATCTCTTTATCAAAGAGCTTGATAATCTAGTTGATCACTTGAAATTGCGAGAAAAAGGGTTCTTCCTTATTGGACAGAGCTGGGGAGGCATGCTAGGCGGTGCATACGCTGCCCTTAGACCACAAGGACTCAAGAAAATTATTCTATCAGGGGCACCGGCGAGTATCCCACTTATGATGAGGGGCTCCCGAGAGCTATTAGCAGCGCTGCCGGAGCCCGCACGAACAACACTGGAGGAGTGTGATAAGAGGGGCGACCACGAAAGCGAGGAGTTCGAAAATGCAGCCAAGGAGTTTTATGGACGGCACGTTTGCCGACTCGACCCGTATCCTGCTGACGTCTTATGCGCTTTAAAGAATCTAAAGGATGACCCGTCTGTTTACCATACTATGTGAGTAGAGCCCCTTTTTGTTACCAGCATGCCATTTTGGCTCGATACCGACATCTCTTATCTTCGCGAAAGTTCGGCCGGGGACGAATCATCTCTAGGGGTGAAGAGGCCGGCGGACATGCATTAGCTATATATTATATTGACAAAGTTCTGACACCTCTATAAAGGCAAGGACCCTCAGAATTCGTGATCGTCGGCTCCTTCAAGGACTGGGAGGGATGGCAAGATGCACATAAGATCGAAGCAGAGACGCTTCTCCTGAACGGAAGATACGATGAAGCGACCGATCAATGCATCAAGCCGTGGTTCGCTCACATCCCCAAGGTGAAATGGGTAACGCTAGAAAATTCGAGCCACATGTCCCATTTTGAGGAACGGGATCGGTTCGTTCAACTAGCAGGCGAGTTCCTCTCGGATTTTGTCTAAGTAAAAACGGGGCACCTACAGTAAATAAAAATGAGCAATGAGTACCTGCCGATAGAGAGTCGGCGGTAGAGAACCACGTACGAACGACATAATGAATGGGTCTATCCTTTCATACCAAGTATTGAATATGAAGGTACCTAGCAGATAGTGCGCATCAATGGGCTACCCTTTGAGCCCCTATCCTAGGAAAATAGACCGAATCTACTCTTCCTAGAGCATTTAAACGGCTAATCAATCAATTATTGAATTTAGCGATGGAAGAAATGGAAGATTCAATTGATAAGAATATGTGCGATGGTTAAGTTCTATCTCTACGTGGTCTCGTAAGATAGCTCTGAAATAACCTTCGCTAACACCTGACGCTTGTATGCACTAGCAGCAGCCCACCGCCTCTTATCTTAGCTACCTACAGGCTACCTAGATACTTTAAGTACCTAGCTACAGTGAGCTACAGTGAGCTACAGTTACCCCTGTAGATATGGAGATCCTCCTTCCACTTAAAACAAAGGGGCTACACTAACACTTCTTTGCACCTACAATACAAGGGTATCACCATCCTTACGCCTGCCATGATGGCTCCGTCTGACCTTGCTGCCGTCATTTGCCATGGCAGTTACCATATTCCAGCACCTTACGCATCTTTATTTGTATCGTTGAAGGCTGCGGGCATAGACACCTATTGCCCTCAATTACCCACTGCCGACCTCACCAAGCTCAACGTAGGAGACATCATGTCTTTCAAATGATGGGTAGATCATACATGCCGGTATGCACTACTTGAATTGAGAGAAGCTAACATACCCAAGTCTCTGCATCTGACAAAGATAGAATCTATCATCCGTTAGAGCAGGCACCGTTGCAACAGGCAGTAGCGTCTTCTTTTATATTCATCTGTGTCTCCGCCTAGATGCACGAGCTTTCATCCGCTTAAGGGCTGGCCGGCTGCTTCTGCACATCTGCGTCTTAAGCACAGCCGCTACATCTAGCCCTAGATTCTGTTCGGCATCCCTAGCATCGAAATTGAATGACGATACTATCAGTTTTGCTCTCCCAGGGCCGAGACACTCGGCCAAGTCCACGAAGAACTTGGTAGCAAGCGACTTGTCTCTACCCGTGACATGGTCCACGAGACCCGAATCGAAGACTATAAATATGGTAGGCAAGCCCTGGACAGCACGCTGAAAAAGTACTAGCCAATCTTCGTGAGTAGATGCCTCTCGGAGGTGTGCTACCGTGATAGGATGATTT
This sequence comes from Xylaria sp. FL1042, assembly GCA_022495085.1. Taxonomy (NCBI): domain Eukaryota; kingdom Fungi; phylum Ascomycota; class Sordariomycetes; order Xylariales; family Xylariaceae; genus Xylaria; species Xylaria sp. FL1042. The sequence goes on from MU380224.1 coordinate 81,869, forward strand.
TGTCTGAGAGCCGCTGGATTGATCTGGAGAGCCTGGTACAGTAGCATACGGATCATATCGAGTAGAGTGAGCGGAGAAGTTTGCAGATCCGGAGATCGAAGGGCCCACAACACTGGCAAGCCCTGGCGGCGAATGAGGGTGATAATATCAACCATGAGGTCTCTGGCATGGATTCTATTACTGTCCGAGGTCACCACGAAAGTAAGACTCTGCTGCTCGTTCCATTTTTGCAAGGCGTTTGCATCGGGGATCCGATGATATTGCTGTAGATCCTGCCGTCGAAGCCGGAAAGAACTGCAGTATGCAAGACATTGACCGCTCGTCGGCAAGGATTCCAAAAAGGAGAGACTAAGAATCTGGCCAAGTTGAACGTGGTGGATCATCTCCTTAGAGGAAGTGAGGTCATTTGATATTCTCGATTGGAGAGTTTGGTTCTCTTTAGATAAGGCGTCAGTGGGGTCGAAGATGAGCAGTATACTTGCTGCAGACTCACCAAGGGCAAATTGTGTCATTCTTTGAAACCCATCCTCAACTATCTTAGTCATGGCTTGTAAGTCGCGACGAATCTCGTGGATCTGAAAGCGCGCCTCTCTGAGCTCCGCTCGCGAAGCACTCTGAGCCAACTCGTCAACAGCCCTAGCTTGCCGTTCGACATCGCCGAGCTCCTGGTCAAATTCTAGGCCCCAGGGGTTCGTGATCGAAGACAGCATATGCATAATCCTGCCGTGTCGGTAACAGCGGAGCGCTCGGAGAAGGAATTTCATCAGAGCGGCGTATAAGCGTGCGACAGCTTCCCGCATAGCCAAGGTGGGATAGAGGATGAGACTCAGGTCGCTACGAGGGAGGCTCTCTGCTATGCGCGAGCACGCCTTCGCCAGATTCTTGACTAGCTCTTCGTGGTTCAACACGGCATAGAAGAGAAACTTGAAGACACCCCAAGCTAGAGATACATATTCAGGATGGTGTTGGACGAGTACGTCCAGCGTCGCACCGTAGTATGTAACTCTACCCGAGAGCTTCTGTAACCATGTATAGGCTTTGCTATTCGGTCTAGATTCGTATTTGGATTGAGCTTCGATAATTATCGCAACGAAATCTCGCATCGAGACATGTCGACCCGACAAGATGTCTGCGCCATCTTTCGTTGGAAGGTCTGTTAAGACAGCAGCCTTAGCGGACTCAAAAGCGTCTCGAGCAATAGAATCTACGCGACTAACGCCATGTTAACGGATGATCGACACCGGGGTAGGGGAAAACGGACTCCGCTACACTATCCCCTCTAAACCACTGCAATATAGTAGTTCGGTTCTCAGGATAATAGCGCTCTAGATCCATAAGTTTCAAGATATTGGTTTCAAAGCTCCAAAGTCAGTTGACACGTCGCTGAATCTTCAATAGCTATGTGTCTAGCAGACCACCTGTATATGTCGCCCCCAAGTGGCGGCCAACGACGTCGGTGCCACAGCACAGCCCACTGCAGTGCAACGATTAGGAGTTCCAATGTAACCTATCGCGCCGGGATGTATTGTGGCGCAGGTACACCATGTTGCGTCTGACCGCAACTTGTGCTGTTCATATCGGTTGTATAGCCACCCAGGTGTTCATGTGATGGTGGTCCAACCATGTCTCTCTGCCCATAGCCCAATCTTCTCCTTCACACCAAGATCATGGCGCATCAGGGAAAAAAGTTAGATCAAGTCGAATACACTATCTCCCAGGATAGAGCTGCTGGAAATTCTGCGCAAGAGGAATCCGACTACCAAATGCTCGCGGGCGAAGTGCCCAACATTCCCAGTCAGCCAGTCGTGTCCGCCGAGGAGAGTCTTCAGGATTATCAGATGCAACTTATGCTTCTAGAACAGCAGAACAAGAAGAGACTCATGCTGGAGCGTCAAGCAAAAGATAGCGTGATGGATATTCCCCGCGATTCCTTTTTGGAGTTTCCACAGGCCGGAGAGAGCAGGAAGCGAAAGCGTGCTGGATTTGCGGAGGAGCTCAATTCCAGCTCTGAACGAGACGGCGATCACGGGGGAATGAATGGAGGCCAAGACGTCGACGGCCCCGAACCCCATCTGGCCAATGACCTGACTCCCAAAGTTATAAAACGCCTCAAAGAGGGTTTAGAGGCGTTACAACGCACAAGAGATCTAGAAGAGGTATACTATTTGCGTCCAAGAGTTCCTCGGGCAGTGCCATCTAGCACTATTCTAATGCAGGACAGAATCAAGCTAGTAGCCCAAAATCTCACACTGGTATTAATTCACCCAATACGGTTCAAAGAAAACATGACGAAGGCATCGAAGGCGATGAAATTCCAGACATGGAATTAAACATGAACCAACCAACTGCGCCTGGCTACTGCGTCCTCTACAGAGTTGTTTGCCCTGGAAGACATGCATACTGTCACCTCAGGACATACATGGACGAGCCTCGTTTGGCTAATATAGGAGTTCATCTCAAGGGTAATACTCCAGTGCCTGATCTGGACGATTTCCTCCGCGACCACAAGGAAATTTCTTTCATTGTCTACCGTGATTACGTCTGTGGTAAAGACACTCGGTTCTCCTTGTCCGGATCCTCAACAGATAGCCCAAGGACGAAGTACTACCGGGAGCTTTTTTCCATTGTGTCCGAAGATCTGCACGCCATCATTCAACGGAGGTCCAAGTTCGCCCCAAATCATGATGCATACAAATCCGAGGAATATCCATTCCTTGATTATGTCTCCTCTCCGGCTCTATCAATGGCACCTTCCGAGTATTCTCAACGATTTCTCTACCATCACCGCGCGGAGCTCAGCGCAGAGGCAGAAAATTCAACGGAAGGAAGTGCAATAAGGGTTCTGACTTCGTACATGGTGGAGAATTCCAGTAATATGTACAACAAGTGCGATGGGCTCTTCTCACGGGGATTGGTTTCCCATGATATGCTATCATGGCTTTTCTACCCCAACGATATTCTTGTGGCGTCGCAAGGTCCCTTGCAAATTGCCTACGTATTGAGGCGATTCCCAAAGGAAGGGCCTGGGCTTGAGCTCGATTGCTGGAACTGGGGCTATGACGGCCATTGGCTGCGTCGAATGGACACGAACATCTCGGTAGATATGCCTACGTATGGTACGGTACGCATCAATGAACTAAACATCTACCCACTACGCTTTGCAACGGAAGAAACCAAAAAGAGACTTCTTGACAATGGAATGCATTTCTGGAACCTGCGGTACCAGTCTTTCGTGTCATATGAGGGTCCTGATTACAAGGGAGAGCGCATTTATGTCAGTACAACTTGAAAAGTATCGACGGTTTCTTACTAACTATCGGTAGCCCTTAGATTCGCGCTGTATGCTTGATTATCAGACTTATTACAAGTTCCATCCTGCATCCGAAGCTTTTCGTTTTTCGATGAAAAATAGAGCACCCTATGACCGGTGGCCAAATACCATATCCAATAGCTCCTCGTTGAATCCGATTGATATGATACTACTCCCTCCAGGCATCCACGGCTTCTTCATGAAGGAAAAGAAGTGGGGTAAGGCTTCTCGCTCGTTTATAATATAGCATTATCGGTGCAACTAACAGACCATAGTACACTTGCTGGTTGCCCGAATTCAACCCGTATATTGGAACAAAGACGCGTTCGACCGGCTTGTGCTTCCAAAGCGATCCAAGAACCTAGTTAAAGGATTAGTTATGGTACGCAAGTCAACGCCAGAAAAGTCTAATGTTCAGATCGCCTTAAAAGGGAAACGGGACGACATCATTGCGGGAAAAGGGAGTGGGCTCATTATGCTTCTGCACGGCGGACCGGGGACGGGGAAGACACTAACAGCAGGTAAGCCCTGGATTCTCTGAGAGGAACTTGAAGCAAAGCTAACCATTAAACAGAAAGGTAAGCATATGATCATAGAAAACTGGGCATATCTGATTTATAAAACAGCGTAGCGGAGTTGGCAGAAATGCCTCTCTACAGCGTCACTTGTGGTGATATCGGAACTAGTCCCGAGGCCGTTGAGAAGTACGTCAACTCGGTCCTCCACTTAGGAAAGAAATGGAATTGCAGTACGTAATATGTTCGCCTGTTCCCTCGCGTTCGTATAATGCTAACTTGCTCTTAGTTCTCTTATTAGACGAAGCTGACGTGTTCCTAGAGGAAAGATCCTTGCAAGATCTCGAACGCAATAGCCTGGTATCAGGTAAATCTATCTGTGGGCACGAGCCTTGCAACGACTAACACTTTTTCAGTATTTCTGCGCACTCTTGAGTATTATGACGGCGTTCTGATCCTGACATCCAACCGCGTGGGTACTTTCGACGAGGCTTTCAAATCCCGCATCCAGCTCGCCTTACACTACCCACCCCTCGATGTCCCGAGCCGCCGCAAGATCTGGCGCAATCTCCTCGATATCATAAATGCTGACAACGAGAACATTGATGTGGACGATATTATCGCCCATATGGATAAACTGTCCAGCTACGAGATGAACGGCCGCCAGATCCGCAATGCTTTAACTACCGCCCGTCAGCTGGCCTTGTTTGAGCAGGAGACGCTAGACTGGGACCGCATCAAAGAGTCCATAGAGGTAGCGAGTGACTTCAACAAGTATTTAGTGGAGGTTCACGGACACACAGAAGAGCAGTGGAGTCGGGAGAATAACGTACGATGAGGTTAGCCAAGTATTTTTTTTTTTTTTTCACCTTAACAGAGATCAATGAGTATGTACAATTATGGAGTTAACAAGACAACAAACCTATCTACACTAAAATAATATCACTTGCTTACAACGCTGCGAGTCACCTCACTTATTACCTAACCAAATTCACTCGAAAATAGAATTAGCACACAAGCAATTCAATAAACCAAACCCGAAAGTCTTGCAGCTCTTCAATCAGGCATCAAATTCTCCATTCTAATTCTTCCCCCCATCTACTCTAATTTTTCTCCCTTATTCTAACCTAAGGTCACTGAGTACTCTGGGATATCATATCATGCACGGTTGGGTCTATTTTGCGTGCAGTAACATTCAACCTTGTACTAAATTCCAGGTCCTGTAGCTACACTCTGAAACCATGTACCCTTGTCTCTTATTTAGGCAGACATCAATATTTATCAACATTTGAGCGTTTCCAGAAAGGGGGACACTCAGCATGATACCATCGAGGTCAAGATTCAACATCAAATCACTCTGCCGATGTGCAACATCCCAATTAATTGTTTAGTTGATATACTTAACGCCGCAGAGTCTATGTATAATTAAATTTATTTATTCAGGCACCGCATTATTTTCTAATTATCTAGCTTAAGGTCTAGCTTAAGGTCATTTAGGAAGCTGCCTGTCAGGGTTGTCCGTCCCGGAGTGAATGGATAGCCTACGCAGTCACATAGCAGGTAGGTAGAAAGGGGCCAGTAGCCATAGGGTGTATTGGTCAACATAGCCCCTATCCCTTTCAACTGGTAGTTGGGAGGGATAGCCTGTATATATAGACCCAGCCTGATAGGTACACACTAGGGTGTCACCTATTCACCTGACACTGCCTGACTTAGTTAAGATCATTTCAAACATGGTAGTTTTGCCTCGGAAACTTTCCTGTATTCCCCGAATTTAAATAGATGATCCAGCCCAGCAAAGCGTGGGTCTGTATCGAAGTAGAGTAAGGGAGCAAAAAGGGGCTAGGGGTAAGGATCTTTTGACATGCGCTCCTGTAGGACCCACTTCTGTCTATCTTGAAGTGGCGCAGATAGAAGAATAGGGCTAGGATATCGGAAATATAAGGAAAGATAGATACTTCAGAGGGAAAGTTAGGCTAGCAAGTTACGCGTTGAATTATCTTCACTTGAACTGAATTTGTTTTACGTTAATCACCAAGTTCCCCATGAATAATTAAATGAGGTCGGTATTAGAAGACCACAGGAAGTGTAGGTTAAGCCTACCTCCTAGAAAGTTCAGAACTGCGGGGCGCTAAGCCCATAGGGTTCACTTCAATATAGGCCACACATATCTTACAACAAAACTACAGACAGATCCTCCTGCCTCTCCGTCAGTCTCTACATCTACCCCTTTGGGTTCCCTGCCCTTGCTATATCCTTGAATATCGGATCTTCCACTCGCCTTAACATCGAAATCGAAGCCACAAAGAATGCTGTATTATACAACAACTTCTCCCTTACGAGATCTCCACGCAGTGCCTGCCAAGCACCACAAGGTGTATACCAGCCAGCAGAAAGTTCAACAGTTTGACGATTACCGCGGGTATATCATCATTCTCAACGAGTGCAGCAGTCACGGCGAAAGGTGAGTTTATCGAGCCAGTATCCCCCGTGCGGCCGGTAGAAACATTTCTCATCATAATGTTTCAGAAACAGGTTAAACTTCGACTCGAGAAAGTTCCAGATCCATTGGAACTCTTTGCCTTCTCTCGTCCTCTTTTCATTTTCAGCAGAAAGGACCATTACCTCCATCTCAAGATACCACCAAATGCGAGAGCTGCTTCCAAATTCCTTCGATATCCAGTCATGAGTGAAGTTCACAAACTGGTAGCCGCCTTTCGGCATGTGCCAGCCTGTGCAGTTGGTTATGATGATATCCATCAAGGCTGTACCGATTCGCTTGCGACGGCATTCTGGCTTGACAATGACCAACAGCTTTCCACCACATCTAGAAAGTGTCTCATAAGAGCCCGCGATTCCTCGGCGCACTGGAGTAACAAGAGCGAATCCTATGACCTCTTGATCAGCTGTATCCATAGAATTATACCAGCCTTCAACCGCTACAATAAACGGCATTTTCTCGGCGAGGCTTTGCTTATAGATTCCTTGAAAATCGGCTTGTTTCACTGGCTTCGTATCCATCACCTTGTATCCCTCTACTATCTCTTGGTTATAAATAGCTGCAATGGCTTCCATATCTGATTCCACTGCGGGCCGAAGATGGCATGGGATCTGAACCTCATTGGGATTCGGAGGCTCTTCAAAGGAGGTCACGGGGTTCGCTGTTTCTCCTGCCGCTGCCGCTCTAGCGGCAGCTCTTGCTTTCTTCTCTGCTTTTTTCTGTGCCTTCCTGTTAGGATCTCTGCGTGCTACTTCGGCCGCAAATTGTCTCACAAGGAGTGCGGACGTCGACTCCAGTTGGCTACGTGACATTAATTCCTCTGAGAATATAATTAGCATCATTGTCGAACAGCGTCTGTCGAATATAATTAAACGTACGTGGTTTTGTCTTGGGATACTCAACGGGTTGCAAAAGAACACCCTTGTATGTATCGATGTCACAATCCTCATGTAGGTCACCAAGCTGAGAGAAAACCCCAGCTTCCACAGAATGGGCACTTTGTCTCCAGTGTTCAATGAACTCGGTGACGTGTTGAGGAACAGCCTCCGCCACTTCTGTAGAGCAGGACATCTCCTCTGAAGACTTCTTCCAAGATTCCGAACCCAGGTCCTTGTTTTGACGTACAATCTTGTGGTCAAGTTCACTCAGAGCGCATGATTCAGTGGGCCAATTTACTCGTGGGTCGGGGATATTATAGTCAAAGGCTATGGTACTCTTGTTGGTAGCTTCAGTGTTTTCTCTGGCAGTTGGTGCTGAAGCTTGAAGTGTCGAGGGCTGGAGGTCCGACTCCCCATTCTGGTGTCTTGCATCTTCAAGTGTGTCCCATCCGTTGCTCTGAGTACGGTCTGACTCATTCGGATTGGAAAGATAGGTACTCTTTTGCTCGTCAAAAGGATTGGATCCGCATTTGGGAGCGGCTGGTTTATCCTGAATTGTGGAAGTGTCTTTTCCCCCTGGTTGCCAGTAACTGGTGGATTTGCTAGCAGGCGTCACAGTCGGCTTTGCTACTGCTGGTTCCTTCTGGGACGGCAGAGGAGTTGAATAATTATTCAGGAGCTGTCCGGGTTTGCCGGCAGGAGCACTGTTATAGCTTGAATCGGCCCAACGACTCTTCGCCAATCCACTGCAAATGCGTGGAGACATATCTGTGATGCTGTTTTTCATAGGCGACTCGTATTGGCGTCCCTGTTGAGAAAACGCATAATTATGACCTTGGTGGAGATTAATGGGCAACTGGAACTCGGATGGCTTGGACTGGTGATCCAAAGGCGACATGTTATTTTGATGCCCATTCAGTTGTCCGTTGTGCTTGGGTGTTGAATACTTGTCATATCGGCCACCATTATTCATCGGCGTTTTCGATAGTGCTTCCGTATTGTCTTGTTGATAGGTGCTCTGTCCAACTTGTTCCTTACTGAGGTCGGGACTTCGGGGTTCCGGTTCCTGGGCGGGACCCGTTCTCTCGTGCGGCAGCAGAATATTAGGACATTGGTGACCAGGCTTCTTGTCCAGTGGCTCTCGATTCATATCCTCCAAGTACTTCTGGAATGGCGTAGAAGACATTGTGGTCTTGAATTGTTAGCAAGTTGTGCTGAAGCCGACCCGGCTACGATTACTCGATAGATGGTGAGGGCATAGCCAGTAGAAGAGTTACTTACAGAAGCTGGTGTTCTTCTTCCCGACAGGCGCTTCGTGCGCAATCTCTGCTGCGGAGGACTGCAATATTTTGGCAGTGTGCGCCTTCAACAATTCCTGTGGTAAGAGAGTAGGTAGAGGAAGATATAGCTAGAACCGGGTGCCACCAAACAATGTGTGGCAGCAAGAAGGCTCAGAGGCGGTCAGACAAAGGAGAACAAGTGGTGGGTAATTAATAGCCGGGGGTGATGTAATGCAGTCAAATGGAATGCTTTGGGGGATCAAGGTCAAGTGGGTGAGCAAATGCTATATTTGGCCAGGGGTTTATTATTGCGCATAAGTCCAAGGCAACCACGTTCAACTCAATAATCCTAGGGAAGTCACGAATTGGAAGGTACATTCTAGGTGTACATCTCTACAAGTAGGTGATATTATGGATATCTCCTAGGAGTACATGTATCTCCTAAATATACACACCTTACCTGTACATACGCCTCTAGGTAACTACAGTATCTACCTAGGTACATACATACGCATGTAACTTAGGTACATGCGCCGCCCATTTTGATATATGCGCCGAGCGTTTGAGGGCATCTACATAGTGACAGCTGCGTGTGTAGCTGGCCACCTGCCTCAGAGTCAGGTACACATACTTAGGTATGACCGCGCATAGTCCTTATGGAGGATGACACATAGGTGCCTGACACTACGTTACAGCCCATCGGTACAGGGAAACCCGATTTTCACTTCGTGGAACAGAGATGTGAATACTTAGGAACACATTCAGTACCAAGTACCTTACCTAGGTAGGTATTGAGTAATCAGCTATAGGCAGATATGATAGAAGAGGGATGAAGAGGTGCTCCCTTTGCAGTCGAAGAACCAGATAGATACTACTTGAAACATGAAGTCGCTTGAGCTTTATTCTAGAAATCTAAAGTTCCTAAGCTGGACTGCTTACATTGAATACCAGAATAAAGAAAGTCACAGTGTCTTGTAACTCCATTCCTTTTGCCTGTTGAGGTCCTGCATTATGATTGCTTGCAAGTATTGTGTGCTCCAAAAGAGGCGTCATGTCGGCGTGCCTGTGCAAATCATTATCTCTCTCGCATGCTGTAAGTAGTGTATTCGTTTGAACCATCCTGTCACCTTGTACCACATAGCGGCGTTCTGCTCTTTCTGGTGCGTATGAGGGTCTTGTTGGTTCCAACTGCCCCTAAATCATCCCTTAGCTCCTGACAGGCCATGCTGCGGTGAAAAAAAAATTCATCAGGGTTAGAGCTAGGAGATCAGACAGCCCAAATTGTGCGTTCATGACGCTGAAAACTCATAAGCAGGCTTCACCAAACCAAACTTCTCGACAGCCAACGTCTAATTAGCAAACTTATCAAGAATACACCTAAATCATGCCTGGTTAGATAGCGCTCAACTTATCAGGGGTAAATACAAGACAGAATATGAAATGTGTCTATTTGCTGTTATTGCTGAAGGCTGTCTACCTCATTGTTACCCTCCGAAGCCTGACTGATCCATAGAGACAACGTCTCTCGCCTCCCAAAGAACCGCTGTAGTCTAGCAAATAATCATCGCGAACGCTCTCCATAGCAACGAATGGCCTCTAGCAACACATGGTTAGCTGGCCGCGAATGGAGTCCTTATTGCTTGTTAGCCATCTGTTTCTCTTCCTTCCTTTCCTTTGGATTTTTTAATCTGACCCGTCAGCTTCACATCAGTCCGCGGTATTATCTTTTCGGCTTTGCATTGCAACTTAGGTACATAACTTCATTTACTCATTCAGCATGAACATTATATCGGGGGGTCAATCGTAAACTCAACATTACATATAAAGGCTGAATAGTTGGTATAGAAGCTCTCGGACCGGGGGTTCTGGACTTCTGGTATTAAAAAATGTAGTCCCCTATGTAAGAAGTAGTTAGGGTAAGCTACATAGCTTACGTAAAATAAAAGATCTCTTAGGTAGCTCAACAGTTCACTTACATAATCCGCAACTTAGCGCTATATCCATAGCTTCACGCTGAATTCCCGTCTCGCCCAGTTCCTAATCTATAAGCCCGCGTTACCTATATCCACTGGGGTTGATGGGATAGGTAGCTAACCTACCTAGGTATCTAAAAGCTAATATCTATCTATCTAACCTCCTCCTCAGAATAACCGTCACAACATAGTAACAAGATCTTAGTGCCGGTATCCCACACATCAGACCCAAAGGCACGCCTAACAATCCTACCATTCTCATTGGCCTTCTGATTTGGGCTTGTTTTCGGCACTATGCGTTCGAGCTTAGTTATCCTGAGAAGAAAAGAAAAAGTACAACACTTAGAAGTAGCGGTCTAATTGACAGAGTAACACGTGATCTCTATAGAGGGGTAGAGCCGTGGTCGGCGACGTTTACGCCTTCTAGTGTCTTGACAAAACGCCATCGTCGTCGCGAGGAGAGCTGAAGTTGGAGAGGCTCGAAATAAACATGTCATCTCACGTAACACGAAGGACTGCTCAACACCTACCTCTACCAGTAATAGTTGCAGCACCCTCATTCACTCCCCTGTTTAACAGTGACTCCATCATGGTCACTCCGGGACGTGATCTACTTAGTTCTGCATTAGTGGTCTGACTTGGGCGCTCGAGTCTGTATAGTCCGTAGGCCACTGCATCATAACGAGGATCGTATTTGAGGTGCTTGAGCGGGGTACAATGTTTGTTAAGGTGCATAATGTAGTAATAGAAATGTGATGTATCAGTCTAGGTACGGAGATTTTACGCTGGTCGCGTAGCCTATTACTCTCCAACTATTATACCTCCAAATCAACGGTCTCAACACAACATATGCCTACATTACCGAGCGCCTCTCACCATCTACGCCATCTCCGGCATCTCCGGAACGATCTGCATAGGTGAGTCGGATATATGGAATGGAACTAATACACGTAGCATCGAATTCCTTTGCTACTTGCCTGCCCACACCACTCCAATACCTACAAGTGTCTCCTCTAAACTGCGCGTTCAGCCAGCCTCACCAAGCGGGTGTTTTGCTCTAGGCCGGAAATTCGCGGGGTATCATGCTGTTGAAAGAAGGTTAGGAAAGGAACTACAGCTCCCTTGCCTTACTACGGTACCAATTGGAGTTTGCTTGAGCTCGCCGTCGCCGAGACAGTTGAACGATTTTTTGTTATAGTACTCAAGACTGCTAGGAATGAATATGCCGTTGGTTACAAGTAATTAAAATATAGGGGTAGATATTCTGCCGCTTATTTGTAGCGTTTCTAAATAGTTAGGTATACAAGACAGGTCAATCAATAATTGTAGATATCCAATCAGCAAATGCAGTTCTCGTGTGCATTAGATTCCGAAGTCTGAAACAGGCAAGCCTTGACGGATCATGGAGCAATAATATCAGACAAAGGTAGATCGCCGCTAGTGACTTGTAGCCTACTGATTTTACTACTTAAGGAGGTCGCTCCTCTTGGGAATTTGGTTGAAGAGTCTCCTTATTACTCACGAGCATCTTAGCCGTGCTAACCTCTTACCATCACATTTCCCTTAGTTTTTCTCACCTACCATTCGTGGAGAGGTAGCCATCCGCCCATTCAGTACTCCAGTCCACTGTAGCAAGAAATGGCTCAAGCTCTAGACGGCAGTGATGTTGTCTCGATTCCTACCGCGAAGAACGAGTGTAGGGTCTACTACCAAGATACCGAAGGGGTCATACGTGAGCACATCCATCGTTTAGAGGGATGGACGACGACGGATATGCCGACGTTCAAGGCCAAGCCGGCTAGCCCTTTGGCTGTCGTGGGCTGGAATTCGGGCGCACAAGTATGTAAAAAGCCTGATATTATGGCCACGGTTTTAAATATGTAGGAACATATCTGACATAAAATTCCACGAGCCAGATCCGCGTTTATTGCGTCTCGGTAGAAGGGTACCTTGAAGAATGGTGCTACTCGCCCAATCAGTCTCGCTGGTTGCCGGGCTATCTCAACCAGGCCAAGTTCCCCGTTGCCGAGGCCTCCAAGCTTGCCGCTGTTTGTTGGTATGACAATGGGCCAAGCATTAGAGTCTATGCCCAAGGTACGTTGCTCGTCCTAGTGACTTCAATGTCATTCGACTGATAGCCGGGCAGACTCCGAAAATCGAATTGTGGAATACATCAACACCGACCCCTCCTGGACGAAGCGGGTTGCAGTCCCTGCCGCTCAAGTCGGGGCTAGTATGGCTGCGGTGTGCTGGGAGGAGAACGGGATCCGTCTCCGGTTGTACTATCAAGCTCTTAATAAGACCATCAAAGAACACTGTTCGGATGCGGGTGGAGACTGGTTTTCGGGTAAGGAGAGATACGTTCTTGTCGGGACCCTTCATGCTCTTCTAACGTGGATATAATACAGGCGATTTCGCGACTCCAGAACTTCCCCCTTACACTTCAGTCGCAGCCATTGCGTGGCCTGGTTATGGCGCGCCGGTGCATGTGTTCTTTCAGGATCCAGACGCGAATATCTCAGAATTCAAGCACGTCCAAACGTGGGGTTACGCAAGCACAGTTGTCGGGCCTCTGCGGCCTGGAAGGCGTATTTCAGCTCTCCAATGGGAATCAGGAGCTGAATTGCGGGTTTACTACCAGGCGAATGATAACAAAATTCGTGAGATGGCTTGCTCAAACGGATCGCAATGGTATACGGGAGAGTTCGTGTCTTGAATGCTAACTTTCTAGACACCAATGTGTTGTGTTGAGAGAGTGGATGGTCTATGAGTTTAGTGTTCGGTATCGCATCACCGATTCCCAATTCTGCCTCTCAACAGGTTATAAAGAAGCTCCGATCTCTCAACAGTTCGGAAATAGACTAGGACCTTTGGCTGTCTTATAACCGCAATAAGTGGCCAGCCCGAATACCATGTACCTAGTGATATAGCCGATGCCGCATATTTTTACTAGGTGCCTGATTGGTTGTACAGTGAGGATAAGTTGCTTGTGATGGGTCATAATCCCTCCAGCAATTAGTTCTCAGTCGTGCGTTTGCGTATAAAGCGAGCAATATCATCCACGCCCTGAGGCTCATTGACCCAATGTCCGCCCTCGTAGTAGTCTATCCATTCCACTCGAAGCCCCTGCGATCTAAGGAAATCTTCCAGTTCAAGGCCACAGTCAATTGGTACAACATCGTCATCCTCTGAGTGACCGAGAAAGATAGGTGTACTACCAATCTTTTCCCTACGATCGAACTTTTTGTAGTCCCCGGTAAGGAATGCGGCCGGCAACCAGCTACATAACCCTATCAACCCAGCGAAGCTTTTTGAGGGGTTCGCTTTCGTAAGGAAGACTACTACTGCAGTCACGAACCCTTGGCTAATCCCAGCAAGAAATATTTGCTCCTGTGGCACTAGAGTCTCTTCTTCCTTGATAACTTCGAAAATTTCGTTGACGCTCTGATCCAATCCAGGTTGTTGTAGCTCAGGGCGCTCTGTGGGGTCGTCAAGAGACCACATATCGAACCATTGAGACATCTCGATGCCGAATCGTTCAGACTGTAGGACAGGGGCGTTAGGAAATACCCATCTGATGTTTGGGAGAAGGTCTGGGAGCGTTCGTGACTGATCAGCCAGCTGACCAACTGTCTCGGAGGCCTCACTCTCGAAGAGCTCGTCTGCAAATTCCCTGCCGTTACTGTCACGGCCATGTAGGAAGATGACCGTATGTGTGTGCGCCGCCGTAGGCTCCACTATATATGTAGTGTTGCTGGCCATTTCGGATGTTACCAATCCTGAGGCGAATCTTCGGCAAGTGCTCCTTCGTTGGTATTGAAGAAAGTGGTGTTGGGGGTTGAAAGCCACCTGGTTTAACGACAAAGGGCTATCGACATTTGTTTATACCCCAGAAATCCAACGACTCACTTCCAAAGTTCAAGATAGTAACGCGTCAGATACATTTGAATTTCATTTCTATACAAACTCTCACCCAATCGGTGGCAGTATTATAGGCAGTGATGAACCTAGTTTTTGTTTATTAACTTGTGGACGTGGGGGTTAGCACGCCATAAAGAGTTCCAAAGAAATCTAACTCAAGATTTCATATATAACTGTACCTATTTTAAAAGGTAGTGTTGGCAGCTAAACTAGTGTGTTTGATGTTGTAAAGGTAATGGAGGCTATATTATTGACCGACATCCACTGTGAGGGGTAATGTTATACATTGTCCTTCGTACCTGCCACAGATAGTGATAAATAGTTTATATATATTTTATAATAAAGACAATGTTTAAAAGGAGAGAGCATCTAGGTATGCGACTTGCTAACAGAACACAACAAGAAGTAGTCAATCGTATATAGGAAATCAACCTACATCTAAGTATACAGCGTAGTTATGCGTACACTAACTGTTAAAAGTTCCAAATTACTAGGGCTTATTGTGGCGCTGCAGGGGTCCTGCCGGCGCTTTCAGCTACACCCTTGGAACAGCCTACTACCTAGGTAGGTATGTACAAGTTAAAAGTACCTAAGGCATGGGGTCAACCCCTCCATTGGACAGTATGTAACCCTCTCTCCCATTCTTACATAGAAGAGAATCCATCTAGTAAAGCCTCGATCAAGGGTCCCGGGGCTCCTACGTACCTATATGAGCGGCTGCTGCATGTGACACGGAAATTCTTGACCTATCATAATTATCTAGTGTCTGAATCTTGTTATAAGATCTAGTAAGACCGTCCGAAACGGGTCTCGTCATGGGAAGGGTTGCCGTTCGGAAGAGGTATCGGCCTCCCTGGAAGCGTTGGAATTCCAAGCGCAGACATCCTAAAAACCAGACCGGATGCTCGGACACAGAGTGTTCTTGCAGTTCCTCGCAGAGCCCAAGCACTCTCGAGGATGACCATGAACGCCATAGAATCGAAGCGGACAACGGTGATGTGGAACCTTACAGTTACTCCGAGCTTGCTGGGGAGGATGATATTCGGATCTTGCGGCTTCTACCCGGACGAGCTGGTGACTCAATACAGATTCAGGTTGAACACATCTCCATGAGTACCGAACATGAATATACTGCTATTTCATACGCCTGGGGGAATAGAATGGCCTTAAGAGCCGTCTTCTGCGAAGGGAAACCTATCCAAATACCTATCAACCTCTGTCGCGCACTGACTCATATGCGTCATCCATTACATCCTATACACCTATGGGTCGATGCGATCTGTATAAACCAAAAAGACGAAGTTGAAAAGAGTCGTCAGGTCCGTCGAATGCGAACCATCTTTATGAAAGCAAAAAAGGTCGCAATATGGCTAGGCCCTGACACCAGGAAGTCTGCGAAAGGTGTATTCCAAGCTATGGATGAAATGATGAAGCATGACTTTAGTACCGTGCCTCCACCGGAAGACTTATTCTGGAGTGACGTCGAACGTTTATTTAGAGAACAATGGTTCGGTCGTTTATGGTGTTTACAAGAGGTCATTTTAGCCGTTGATGCCGATATCCAATGGGGCACAGAGGTTGCCCCTTGGAAAACCGTGGCCGAGACTGCTACGTGGATTCGTTCTTGTCCCGTTCAGCTGCTTCGCGGGAGCGCCACAAAAGGTGCCAACAACGCACATTTAATGTACATTCTTGGCGACGACCTAAAACATAATAAGCAGGTGTCTTTCCTAGAATTGCTAGCTCTATCCTGGAAATTCAGCTGCTCAGATAGAAGAGACAAGGTCTACGGCCTTCTGGGGATTCCCACGACTGACTCGGACCCCAGCTTGGGCGACGTATTCGTCCAGCCAGATTACACGAAAGGTGACGCAGAAGTATATCGCCGTTGTGCATTTGAAATCATCAGAAAGACGCAGTCACTTCGCCTCCTTCTGCACGTCCAGACGACGTTTCGCGAAGAGCAACGCTGGAAAGACCTCCCAAGCTGGGTGCCTCGGTGGCATAGATACACTCATCCTATGATGGCGCCATCAGAACAGGTCTCCTCATTCAACGCCTGTGCTTCTTTACCAGCCTCTCCACCCCGTGTTGAGAATGACACGCTGTTTGCGAAAGGTAGAAAGTTCTCTCAAGTACGGAATGTTTCCCCTCGAGCTTGGGATTTTGTTTACAGGGACAATTCCGAATCCGTCATTGGTTATGCATGGAATAAGTATTTTGCATCGTCTCAGGCATACGAAGCAAAAGACGAAATGTTAAAAGCCTGGTGTTTGGTTTTAACAGCAGGAAAGGACTGGAGTGGGGAGCTTGTCGATGATACTCAACAACACCTTGCTGATATGGGTGCATGCATACTCAGCAATCGCCCTTTTTACCGCGATCTGTATGAGCTCCTTTTTCTACAGTTTGATTGAATATCTCGAAAAGTGCTTACAACTTTGCTACCCAGGCCCGAGATTCCGGGAGCAGAAGATGGAGACGGCTACCGCTTTGATTTAGCACTCAGAGATGCGTGTCACGGACGCACGTTGCTCCTCACAGACGATGGCTATGTTGGCTTAGGGCCAGAGATAACAGAGAAGAATGATCTAGTTTGCATTTTAAGTGGCTTGGTTATGCCGATCATCCTAAGACACACGGGAAAAGGGTATCAGGTCGTAGGCGAAGCGTACGTCCACGGTATGATGTTCGGAGAAGCGTTCGGTAAACCTGGTACTACCGCGAGTACCGAATTAGAGGAATTCCTGATACATTAATTGTAGAGTGAGATCGTGAAAAGGGGTCAAAGCTCAGCCTAGACTAGTAAGCGCACAAGCCCCATCCCACATCTCATTACCTTATCAGCACCATCTTCCCAAATCCAGCTGACTAGACACTAGTTCTTTCTTCTCCGGCTATATTGCCAACGATATGGGCAAGATTGAGGTGTGTAAGGACGGCTATTTCGGGCGGGCCCGCGATCACATGCTCTTCCACGGGGCACGACTAGTACTCTACGCCTCCTTCAGCAATATGCGCTATCCCAAGGAGACGGTGCTCCACGTTGGTATGTTGACATTAATTTATTCCTAATATTAGTTAAAGACAGGAAGAAAGAGGAGGGAAATCTACTGATAGTTTCCACATTTGGATCTTTCAGTGATAACGACAACGGCCGTCTGCATTAGGTAGTTCGGCTACTATGGCCAGCAGTACAACTAGGTCTTTTCTAAGGGGCATTATTACCCTTGTCTGTTGCGGCGAGCAAAGAGGATTGCTAGGATTCTAGGATTCTAGGATTCTACGAGCACATTTTGTCTTTCCTTTTGTAAAGAGTGATGCAAACTTGGAGGATACATCCGCCATGTTTTCGGGGCCTACGTAGGTGTCTTAGATACAACGCCAAATGGAGTTAGTACCAAAGTCTTGATACCTTCTCGGGTCAATTGAACAATGCTAATCGCGGATCACTCAACATGACACCTGAAGTTCTTTACTGTCAACTTTTTAATATTGAAAGCTATGTTGCACAACAAAGGGTGGGCGGGCACTTTGAGAGGCCCAAAAAGAAAACGCCTTAAACTCCTTACCATGGATTCCTAAACCACCCGCTCCAGAGCCATTTATGAGCGTTTTTGGCCCATCTCTTCCATCCCTAGATCATCCCAATCTTCGCCTAATTCCCCGATCTTGCCCCCTATCCAAATTCCGGCAGCAGTCGCTGCACTCGCAAGCAGAAACCAGCCCTCGAACCACCTATCTACAAAGCTAGGCTCAAGAGCGCTCTCGAGTGCGTCTCCAACAGCACTGCTGACCTCCTTCGGCAGATTGCTTCGGAGGAGTAATGCTGCAGAGATCACATAGATGGCACTGATCTGTCCAATCAGCAGAGCAAGGTTCGCCTGAGCCTGGTATAACAGTCCAGGTGTCCATTTTGCGAATAGATGGAAGGTCTGTAAAACACTGTTTGCACTGGCTGCCAAAATGACCCCAGACAACAAGAAAGATATCTGCCTCGCCCAGGCGATCTGGTCGAGTTTGGGATCCCAGTGTTTTGCCAAGAGTCCCAGGAATCGATTAATTGGGTCAGCAGAGGAAAACGAGGCGCTAGGATAATATAGACGGCGGAACGTGGTCAGCGTAGTTGCTAGGATTCGATAGACACAGTATACACTGAACGCATAGGTTGGTATCAGAAGGAGTTTTCCAATTGCAGTTGATGCGCGTTCAGAATCGGCTTGTCGAGAGCGTAACATATTCAATGAAGAGGCCAGATTCGTTTCCATGGTCTCTAAACCAGAGATCTCGAGGCGTAAGCTACGGATCTCGGCTGCATCACCTCCACCACGAAAATTTCCGATGAACTTGGTAACAAAACCTGATTTTTCGGAACTTGATCCATCGTTTACTTTACGGAGCAAAGTCTGCAGGCGGTGCCGCTTAGTTAGAAGCATCTCATTGGTCGCATCCAAACCTGCTTGCTTGCGAGCAATATCGGCATCCGTAATGGGCTTCCGTGAGGCTTTATTTCCAAAAGTATGCCAGGGGGAAGATACAGAAGCAAATCCAGACAAAAGCGCCATGAGTGAGATGCCAATAACGCCAATCCGCTCAAGACAGGCACGAGCTAGACTATTCGAGGACACCCCAGGCCTGACCTTCGCCATCTGAGCACCAATATGCATAATCTCATCTTTGACAGGTACCAAGTTTCCCAGGGACCAGAACAGAAAGAGCCAGACGCCAAAAAGACTGAATTGGAGAACCCACGGAAGTCGAGGCAGGCGTCCTCGGGCAGTCCGCTGGAAGGACCATCCGGATCCAGCGATGAGCGACTGAAGCTCCAGAAAAGGAATTAAAACAATCAGAAGGAAGAGGAGCGTGGGAACCGTGATGCGCAGCGCGGTGGCTCGCGCATGAGGGCTAACCAGCTCGGATATCTCACACAGGATCAGCTCGGCCAGGACGGCTGCCAATCCAATCGTAGTGGCGAAGGCGCCGGCTGCGATGCGGCGACGTAGCGATTTAGCACCATGCTCGGCATGGGCTTGTTGTAGGGCCAGAGGAGCGTCGGACGGAAGAAAGTGGTCGGCGCCGTCGCGCGAGTTGTGAATGCGAGCCAGCTGGGGGAAGACATTGCGCAATACGACGGCAGATACGACGATAAATGTCAGGACGAAGGGAGTCAATGATATTGTCGTCGACAGCACCGAGTGGGCAGCAAGACCCGGCGCTGTGCATAGACCATCGTCACAGCCTGAGACTCGCATTTGGAAATGAGATATCACCAGCGGCAGTTCTCGCACAGACGGGCGGACACCTATTTGACTATGAAGCTGCCGGAGTACAACGTGGGGAGGATTAATGTCTAGGACAGAGACGTATATCTTGTCTACCGATCTTGGGCTAACGATACATGCGGAGATGCTCTGGCATATTGGCAGCAGTAGATGCCGCAGAGGCAAGAAGACGTAAGTGTGTTAGGTAGCGAGTCTGGACAGGGACGAAGATGAGGGACCAGACTGTATACTTTGTAGGAATGGATGTTCGGTTCTTGAAGTGGATGACGACGACTGGCTGCAGATGGTACGAAGTGGGCTGAAACATGCTATTGGGCTTCGAGGATGCAGGAACCGGCCCACTCGGCCATCATCATTTACCAAATCCAAATTCAAACTCGACGCTAGCGCCGCCAAGATGATGATCACCAGTGAGAGATAAGGAGATAAGAAACGCCAGGTGGGAGGAGCCGCTCAGGTACTCATCTTACTAAGTACTAGTCCCTGGGTAGGTACCTAGGTACCCAGGCGATAGTGGGTGGCTAACACAGCCACGTATGTATCGGTTTGTGGCTGGTGATCAATGAGAGCTCCGAAAAAAAGTTGACGGCTTGACCTGGTCGGCGCCATCTAGACGGACCCGTGCAATTTGGACGACGAACCATCGCCGTTTCAATCGCTGCTGGAATTTTCTCCCAACCCGCGGAGAGAACCGCAGCATCATATCACACGCCATGACGATACCAAGTAGAGGAGGCAGCGTCGCTGCGACCTTGTTAAAACGTATGTTTGTGTCCCGTTTTCAAAGGCTGATTCCAGATGGGGGGGGGGGGGGGGGGGGGGGGGGGGGGGGGGGGGGGGGGGGGGGGGGGGGGGGGGGGGGGGGGGGGGGGGGGGA
>MU380224.1:102414-169257 GCA_022495085.1 Xylaria sp. FL1042
ATTTCGAATCCATTTTCTGTTGGCCGCGTCGATGCTACCTTTTTAAAACTTATGTTTGTGTCCCTTTTTAAAAGGCTTATTCCCTTTGGCCCCCCCCCCCCCCCCCCCCCCTTCAAACCTCCACACCATGTAATCGACCAAAAAGAATGCCATGATTAACGCTCAATTGCACCTTTAGGGCAGGCAAATATATGCGCCACCTGCCGAAACGGCCAATTCCGCCCCTATTCAGCCGCCGCCGACGCAGCAACGGCAGCCCAGGCTCATCATCTCAAACCTACCGAATCCCACCCACATCCGCCCGTCACAGCATCGCGCCGAGCAGAATACAGAATAAGAAGCGGTGTCATTCTCACGAGGGCCCCGCTGGTAACTCGTGCCCTCACGCCCTTCGAAAACTCATTCTTCTTCTACCAAAAGCGCCTAAACGAGCGATTGGTGCTACCCTTCCGACACACCTTCTACTTCAAGAAGGATACAGCCGCTGATCTCGACTGGCGCATCAAGTTCGAGGAGCGCGGGAAAATCGCGGCTAAGGAGCTGGGCCGGTACTATGCCCAAGGTCGTAATGCGTGGAACGACGAGCTGCTGGTCGGCAGTACGCTTAGCAACGAGGAGCGTGTGCGCGAGATTCTACTCAAGGATGCCGAGTTGCGTGTGACGGAGGATGGTGAGGAGGCGCCCCCAGATGAAATTGTGCCTGTTGAGCGGCCGATGGATAGGATAACCGAAGCCGACAAGAAGAACGATATACGGCGGTTAGACCGCGCGTTGGACCGTACACTATATCTAATTGTCCAGCGAACCGATGGTCAGTGGCAATTCCCGACTGAGGATGTGCCCACGGACGAACATTTACACGAGGTGAGCCGAACATGGCTTTTTGCAATCACAATACAATATTAGGGGACTAATAGCAATCCAGACCGCTGCGAGAGCCTTGGAAATGTCTGCCGGAGTCAACATGAATACATGGATGGTAGGACGGGTACCGGTAGCCCATTTCGTCAAACAACCCGAGTTCAATGAAGGCACATCGCTAAAGCAGCGCGGTGAAAAGACATTCTTCCACAAAGGCAGAATCATGGCTGGCCAGGCCGATCTGAAAGGCAACAAGATGGGACTAAAGGACTTCAACTGGTTGACTAAGGATGAACTCAAGATCAAACTTGATAGGGATTACTTCCACGCCGTCAGAAATATGATGGCAGACAGGTAGAACGAAGAGCAAAGAGCGTACAGCAAATGGCCATGAATCCAAGTATGCTGTTCACTACGCATTGTAATATACAACTAGCCGGGCACATGCCTATCGGTGTATCTACGCATTGTATATTATCACTGTATTATGATTATCACATACAGGCAGAATAAAGGGACGCCGAAACAGACGTTTAGAGCCCAGGGACATATTTGCTTACCCAAACTTTTTCACACCGTTCTCAGATTAGTATTTTATACGCGACCGCTTGCCTCTCAGCATTGCGAAATGACATTACAGACGCCATAATACTTTGTAGCACTAGATAGCAGATTGAAGAAGAGTTGTGCCGCTAAAAGCTGCTGGTCCAGCCATGAAGCAAGCGGGCTTGAGCTAAAAGCGCAAAATCACCAACAGCGGTCGACCCAGCTCGTCCCACTCCGAAAGATAATATTCTACTTAATGTAGACACCCTTTGGCTGGCCGTCTACCCCTATTCCTTTAGTGTAGGTCCCGCCGTGGCTCGAGGCGCCCGGGTGGAAGTATACGTCTTACTGCCAAAACCAGCATGGCGGGCGTTTTCGAAGCTCTCCATGTTGTCAGTTGACCGAACGACAGGGAATTGTCTATCCTCATATTTGGGATACGTACCCCCCTAACACATGTTACGAACCTCGGAGCCCAGATGCTCTTGGACCCTAAAGAACATATACTTAGTGTCTACTATTTTGGGGGGCAGTTGGTGTATAGTTGAGAGGAATTCCTCCAAGATTTCTGGCAAAGCGCCGAAAAAGGTTTGATATATGAATACAAGATCGAGGAGTAGGTTGTTGCTAACGAGAATAGGACGCTCGGACTAGAGAAGAGCTTCAGTCCCCCCAATATCTAAGATACAGTCGAACTCTGCCATGCTGTGACTACGAAGACCATCCATAAACCAGCGTAAGTTGATAATAGACGCGAAGTCTTTTCCAGCGAGGGCGTCGAATAGGCGCCGAAGACCTCAATTCAAGTTAATACTTAAAGAGTCTCACCCACAAACGTCTAACTTACCGATGTGTCGATTTAACGCTCCTATATTGGGTAATTCTAGCTCAGCAACCTATTAAAGATAAAATGTAGCACGGCATAAATATAGAATTCGCACGAGGCTTGCGTGATAGAATTATCAGCACACCTCTACAGGATTCGCCCTCGTCACATATATGAGGCCAGTAGTTGTCTTCTTGGCATCAAGTGTCAGGTGAATAAGTGACACCCTAGTGTGTACCTATCAGGCTGGGTCTATATATCCCATTCTATGGTGCCATCAAAGTTGGGGTTCTGTATCTGAATAGAGAAGAAGAGCTAGATTTGAAGAGACGGGGCATTCAGCTACGAGTCCCGGCGCAACTCGCCATGTCGCAACTAGACTGTAAGTATTTACATATCACCGGGTTATAGAAAGCGAAAATTAAATAGATTGCGGAATCTAACCAGGTAACATTAGACGCGTCCTCCGCGATGCTCTGCTACCAACAGGAATCAAAACGGAAGCTTCGCTACATTATTAACTGGGCATATTCTAGAAATCCCTATGGGCAATAGCTAAGGGCAGGTCGCTGTTGATGAACATATCCAAGGGAAAATTCTAATGAGGGCTAGTGGTAGTGTCGATGCGGTGGGCTACTTCAGCCATAATCGATCCATCTGCTTTGCTGTTCAGAGTAGAAACTCGGTCAAGATGCGCGACAACGATCACCGTTCTCTTGTTATTCACAAGATGACGAATTAGTATATGAACTTTGATGGCGGGGTCATTGAAAGAATTTTTACTATTTTTTTAAGTATAATTCTTAAGAGGCATAGAAGGGATAGTAACGAGAATCTTGGAGCTTTACTGTATATAGATTCTTGAGATCAGTACTGAAGTTGTACTGCAAGACGTACTTGAGGAAGTAAGCCTTTGCTTCCACTGGGTAGCATCGGCTGTGAGGGAACCGAGCAGGAGATTTAACGCATGTGAAATCATTACCTGGGCAGTCTGACTGGGTAGCAATTGTCTTGTGAAGTGGTTGGCATCTTCATGAACCACCAGGGGCACTGCAGGGGTTACCTGGTCTAGGTGTCTATGATTGGCTCAATTGGTAGATACCTAGGTACCCACGTACCGCTTCCTGTAGGTACCTAGGTACATACCCTTAGGTATCCACTCGCTATATCGGGCAGTAATCGGGCTACCTAACACATTCGTCTAGGCGGGTGGGGCGTGCATACTACTGGACCGAGGCACGACGGCATGTAATCACCGACTTGACTAGAGCTTCTGGGATGGTGCAGGTGGTGTTGTTGTTGACCTGATTTTTTACCAGCCGCCCGACTTGCGGTCACTCGTGAGCAAGCACCAAGCCACTGCAACACCCAAAAACGCCAACAACGGTTTCCTTGTATGTGTGGACCTCGGTGACTGCTCAACACTTCATTTGAGCATCGGTTTAGCATCTCTTTGACCTTCGAACCGTGCCGTCATGCTCAATTACTGTGACGCCTTGTAGTCTCCATGCCAGAATAGCCGGCTCCATCCTGCATCTCAATCGCGACGCCTCTGCCAACAACGATGGCGTTCGATGGTTCACTTTCAACCACCTTGAGTCCGACGGGCTCAGACACCTTCGGATCCCACGTACTGTCGAGCTCGATCTCGTTCTCGTCTCTTGTTTCGTCCACAAACCCACGCGTTGCACCCTCGCAGATATCTAAGACCTACAGGCAGGCGTCGCAGCTGTTTCTTACGCGTCGATTACCTGAAGCCTTGTCGACTCTCCTACCTCTGATCACTCCTTCGACTGAAGCAGATGAGGTCAATGGATTGACGGAACCTGCACCCGTCGTAAGGGCTTCGCGCGCCACCAGGATCAAAGTGTGGAGCCTATACTTAACGATACTCAATGCGATACTGGAATTGGACTCCCAAGAAGGCAAAGACGCCTTTGGAGCACAAGAGTGGCGGAGCTTGTGTCAAAAGGTTCGGAACGGTGATGTGTGGGAGGAGGTTGTGCAGTTTGGTTACCATGGTGTTGAGGGCGATGTTGACTCTGACGTGGTCATAAATTTGTGAGTCCCCTTATACCTCAATCAAAAATCTGGCTTTAAAGTGCTCTCCGAATCACCGCGCCCTGCGCAAACTCAAGGGTAGTTGATGGGGACTCTGGAGGATTCATTGGCCGCTTTGTGGATGTTGTAGATTTCTGGCTAACTTAATTCCTGAAGGGCAACTCTCTTGCTGTCGCATGCTCGATCTCAGGTTGAGAATCAGAAGCGACTAGAGAATTATCTGGCTGCTTCAAGCACTCCGAATCTAGATATATCCCGACAATTGGAAGCAGCACGTTCTTATCGGCCTTCATCGCGGCATAGCAGATCAGCCTCAAAGGGAGCGGCCAGTGGTGCTGATACACCAAGAGATCTCAATGCGAGAGTCAAGATCCTTGAACTATACACTCTCCATGTCCTGTTACGAAACAATGAATGGGATTATGCAAGAGACTTCATCAGTGCTAGCTCAGTGCTTGATGAGGAGAGACGTGAGGCCTTCTTACAAGCTCTCCAAAGCCTCCAAGAAGAACAACAGGCAGCCCAGCAAAGGGAGTACGAGGAGCAACAGAGACAAGAAGAGAAGTTGAGAAGCGATATCGAAGATGCCCGGCGATTAAGAGCAGAAAATGAAGCTAGAGAACATCGTCGACTGGAAGAGGAACGCGTAAAGCGAGAGACGAGTGAGATCGATTTCGGCATTGAACAGTCGCCACATTCTCCATCCCCTAGCAAGGCACGAAGCTCCAGAAATGGCTCCACCTTGTCAAAACCATCCCAGTCGCCCTCATCTGCTTCTAGACCAAAGAAGGCCCAGGCCCCTCCGAGCCTTGGAACGAGAGCTGTTATGATCATAGCAAATCTTCGGAATGTCATTGAGCAGCTAGGATCTTCACTAAAGACTAATCCTATGCTGCTCATGAGGCTGTTAGCTTTTGTTATCAGTATAATAGTAGTATTTAGTCGTAGGGATCTCCGGGAACGGATAAAACGTATCCTTGGGTCAGGGTGGAATAAAGTTAAGCAGACTGCAGGAATGGGCGTCAAGGTCTCCTATATTTAATCTAATTAAATGAGCATCAGATGGATGTGATCCATCGACAAAAGCGACACACAGGTAATACAATGCGTCATATAGTTAGCAGCGTCGTGTACAATATGGAATGATTGAATGCATTATGATTGAGTACTGCTCCTAAACTTCGTCTGTCTGCATTTTTGAATATTGAATCATGATGTGAAATGAACAACTTTCTGCCTTCCGATCTATAATACTACCTGGGGGTATCGACTCAAACTCTCACGAGAGCTGGATCCATAAAACGCCGGCGTGAATGCATTATATAAGAGCACGATTATTCTCCTCTATTCAACCGTGTGACCCTGTTATTCGCTTGTAAACTTCAACCTCAACAGCCCAGACCCGGGCAACACCAAGGCTAGTAACCTGTCCGATTTGTTTTCTTTTGATAGAACAACTATAGCAGAGAAGAGATATCGTTAGCAGAGGTTCTAGCCAGAAATACGATAATGGAAGAAGAAAAAAGAGGACAGGAACTCACATCTGTCCTTGAACTGCCGAGATTTATAATCTTGGGGCATCCGTCGCGGTCCTTCTCGAGGCGCGTGCACTCAAAGCAGTAGAAGGCGTCCGAGATCCCTTCGCCACCGCATACAACACACTTGTTCTGGTAGTTGCCGAAGCTGCACTCGTCGCAGATGCGGACGAGCGTCGTGGGGCGCACGTACGAGTCGCAGACCGGACACTTGCCGTCGCACTTGTCGCACAGGCGGCCGATGGCGATGCCGGATTGCTTGCGGCACATCACGAGATCACTGTGCGTGGGGGAGAGAGAGGCAGGCGTTAGCTATGTCTATAGGGGAATGGACTGCATGGCTGGCGTTTGATGGGGACTTACGGATGATGGCGCGACATGGTGTTGCTTCTCCGTTATTTCTTGATTTGATCTCGATTAAGGGAAGATTTGGGATTACTTATGGAAATAAAATAGAAGAGGGTGTATGCAAGAGACAAATGGAGATCAAGTAAAGAAGAAGGGCCTGCAAGGCTATTTATTTGGTTAGATAGGTGATGATGGGTAATAGAGTTTTGGATTTCTCAGCCTTGCCACTGATAGCAGTTAAAGCTGCATAACCTTACTACATAGTACAGTACTAGGTACTGTTGGCTCCAAAAGTGGTATTGATGTTGTAGTGTAGAAGTAATAGAGATAGGTGACTAGCAGTCACTGTGAGGGGTAGTAATATACACTGTCCGTCGTACCTGCCTACAGTACCTGGACCTAGGTAGGTGCAGTGCAGGTGATAGGTATTGGGCGGGGCCGAGCTGATGCCGCTAAGGTGGATCCCCAACTGTGAATCCAGGTACGTACTTACGTAGTACTTCGCAAGTAGGTAATCTAAATATGTACTCAAGTAGGCACGACCTAAGGGAAGGTTTGCAGCACTGTATTACGACCTCCAACTACCTAAATCACTGAGCAACTATCCGTGAAGCGAGTCTCTTGTTAATTCGACTTTCCTTTTGCTGTCGCATATGACTATTATGGACTAGACATATTCATAAATACCAAAAGGCCCTCGGGCACTACCTTGTACTTCTCACCTTCTAACGTACTTCAGCATAACCAGCGTCCTGTCCGAGTCTAAGTTACTACCTTTGCCGTTGTCGTGGCCTCTTGAAACCATGTCAGCCAAGGAAGAGTAAGCAAACAATTGATGCAGTGTTGTTCTACCCTATGCGCCGCTGCTGACTAGATCTTGAACAATAAGCTCTCTGAACCACCATGCCAATGGGGAGATGGCCGAACCCGAGTCTGAGTCCATTGCAGATCAGAGCCGAGATCCCGCGACCACCAATGCGCAACAGAAGCGCAAAGCTTCTTCGCCTATCACCGCCGAGGACACGAACCCGAGCTCAGCGAAGAGGACTAGAGTAGACGGCGAAAAGTCTGATGAGCGACATGAATCGCGGCCCCAATCTGCAAGGCAGACAGGCACAGACCGACGAGAGATGGCGCGCCAGGAAGAGAAGAAGCGTGGAAGACGGTTACTAGGTGGTTTGATGAATACCCTAAGTCAAGCCAATGCCGGCTCTCAACACAGGAAGCGTCAAGACATTGAGCGACGACAGCAGGCAAAATCTACTCAGCAACGAGCCGAAGAGGAGCGCTTGCGCATGCAAAGGCTTTCTAAGCTAGAAGCTGTGCGCAAGGCCGAGCAGCTCAAATTCGACGAGCAAGTTGTACGTTGTCCACTGTACTTAGTGCTTGTTAAGCAGTTGAACCGACGAGGAGGGCGCATTGCTCACAAGAATGTAGCTGAAAACCAAACACACGGATTTGCTAGCCAAGGCCCGTTACCTACAAACCAAAGCCAGACCAAAGATCGTAAGTTGACTAACGGTCAGTTTCATAAAAATCTTAACCGATGCTGACGAAACCATCAACGTAGTTCTATCTACCGTGGGAACTCACTAGGACGCAAGAAGACACTATTCGTGATCAAATCCAACAGACTGAGAAGATGGTTGAGAAAGAACTTGCGGAATTCAAAGAGCGCAAAGAACAGCGCCTGCAAGGCATGGGTATTGCGGTGAAGCCGTCTTCATCAGAGAAAGACGAGACAGTGGGTAAACCCAATGATGAAGCACCTGCTGACAAGTCGCATCCTGTGTCTACTAATCGTCCCCCTTCACGCGCTACTAATAAGGTCGGCCCCGATAAAGAACCCGATAGAGTAGACGATGTCATGATAGAGGAGGATGAGGATACTGTAATTTATTGACTGAGGCGTCTTTTGTTTATGAGGGGCGTTACTGTTTCTTTTTTGGTGCACTTGGAAGGGGCGTTTTGGGCGCCGCTGGTTGGTTTTGTGTCCGGGACCGGGAATGATGTGTCTGCGTAAGTGCTACGAGTATTAGGCTGGTAAAGCTAGTAGTTGGAATCACTAACTCTTTCTGCTTATGACGAACTCATCCTCTTCCATGTTTGTTACTTGCTGTGATCCAAACATTATGAGTGGTAGTTATTATCGCTGTTATCCTACTATATGCACGTATGCCGAGTGTATTCGGCATAGAATCTTCTCCACTATAAGTCTATCCAAGCAAGACTAACCAGTATTCGTCTAGTATATCTAGTATAAGTCTACGGACATGGGCTCTGAGACTAAGAGCTAGGATTGTGCTTCTTGCCATTGCTGACGAGTGGTGGGCTATCTGGGAAAGGCAGCTCCCCGCAGCCATGACTGGCCACAATTTGTATTACCCACATGAGTGGAAGCCTCGGGTCGGCCTCCTGATATGCAGGCCACGTTCGAAGGATTTTCCTTACCCGTAACACTTCAGCGCAGTGTACATACATAGTAGTAAAGTCGAGCCCGCATAGGGGCGGACTTCGTGCCTAGGTAGTAGGCTATCTACGGGGTCCCCTGATTTGTTAGGCCGAGATATAAATGCAAAGTTAACCCCGTTTGGGCCTCCATCTCCTCTTTCTCACCACTTTCACTTTGAATTTTTGACATCTCGACCATGAATTTGTTTGATCCAAGGTGAGTGGCTCGCTAGATATAGTGTAACGAGCCATACGCTTCTATGCGATTGAGTTCATGTCTTGCCGTTCTCTACATGTCGATGTCGCCCTGACTCCTTCTCAAATTGCGATTTCTTGACCAAGCGCTGATGTGTTCACACAAGTACCCCAATTTCGAAGGGCCAGGTGGATTCCCTGGCCCCTAATGACCCTCGGGTCGAACACAAATTCACGGAAGTTGGGGGCTTCAAATACCATTACATGTTGGCGAAACCTGCTGGCAAGCCCACAGCCACCGTATTCCTTATCCATGGCTGGTATGATGATAATCCAGTTATGTCATTGTGCGGTAGCTCACTGGTATCTGCAGGCCAGACATTGGTATGGGATGGCGCTATCAGGTCCCTTACTTACTGTCCCTGAACTTGCAAGTCGTCGTGCCAGACATGCTAGGTTACGGGCAGACTGATGCTCCAGACTCGCATGAAGAGTATACAATGAAAAAGATGACGGCTCATATGGCCGAGATTGTCAAACAAGTCACTGACCAGCCTATTATTCTGGGCGGACACGACTGGGGTGGACTCTTCGTCTGGTAAGGCACACAGCTCCTATGCGGCCTGTATCTCAGTGCGGGCTCAGCTTGTTGCTTTATACCCTCCAAATTGCCCGGAGATCGAAACTTACAATGACGCAGGCGCATGGCGCAGTATTACCCGTCGCTAGTCCGCTGCGTCTTCTCGGTCTGCGTTCCATACCTACCTCCGTCGTCGGTGAGATTAGCTCTCCCGGACCTTGTCGCGAAGATGCCCAACTTCACATACCAGCTCCAACTCGCGAGCGGCGAGGCGGAACAAATCGTGGCCAAGTCACCCGAGCGCCTCCGCGGGTTCCTCAACGGCCTGTACGGCGGCACGACGCCGGAGGGAAAGCCGGTGTTCTCCGTCAGCGTGGGCGTCCTGGAGGAAAACATCGACGGCATCGGAGAGACGCCGCTGGCGAACAAGGAGATGATGGACCACTACGTGCAGGAGTTCTCGCGACACGGCCTCCACGGCCCCTGCAACTGGTACCGGACCCGCGACCTCAACGGCGCGGACGAGGAGATCATGGCGAAGGACTCCTTCAAGTTCCCCATGCCGGCTATGCTGCTCATGGCCGACAAGGATGCTGCGCTGCCGCCTTGGATGGCCGCGGGTCAGGAGCAATACTTTGCTGGGGGCCTCAAGCTGGACACGCTTACGGACTGCTCGCACTGGGCTATGATTCAGCAGCCTGAGCAGGTGAATAAGCATATTGGTGACTTCCTCAAGGGCATTCTAGGCGACGATCTTAAGTCTGCTCTGTAAATGGAAGGACTGGGCTATCAGTAGAAGAAAAATGACAAAACTAAGGAAGTCTTCCTATGGACATGATGAAACCATCGCTTGACGAATAAACGTCGATCTTAGTAGACCTGTAAATGCATTCATTGGTAAAGTGCTTACCTACCTAGGTACGTAATCTGTTACAGGGTATCAGGCCAAAGGGTGACAGAAGAGGGAATATCTCAAATATTTGTTTAAAAAAAAAAAACTCAAAAAAAAACTCCTGTAGCTGTATATAAATATGTATGTACAGTATTGTGCAAATACTACGTATTCAAGCCCGGCATATAAATACCAGGTAGGTAGGTACCTAGGCAACTTCTTTCCGACTTTAGGAAGTCGCACTAAACAAACTGGTTTAATAATCCACATTTAACATGGAGGACGCTGCATGTATCATTTTGGTTTACGTCAGTGAACTTAGTAGTAATTAAACAACGGGCTAAAACTTTTGGTATATCATATCAGTTCTATGAACTCAGGACGGCTCAAGACAAGTAGCGCAATGCGATAAATGATTGTCCAGGTACTCGGTACGGTCCCTTGCCTTGAATTTGGTCTCGTACCTACACAGTATAGTGACTGCTCTTTAGGAACAGTTCTCTTATGAGTGCGTAAGCTTCTTCCACGCCGCGAATTGCGCCTCACTAACGGCCGCTTGCGTATTCGACTTACTGGTACACCACTGCATGCAGCACCTGGGTAGGTACTTAGGTAATTGAGCTAGCTAATCATTGCACTTTATTACCAACATAGCCTGGCTTGGGTAGGTGGATAACTACTGATTTTATTGATATGTGTTTATTAGTGATGAACTTACCAAAAAACTAATGTAAATAATCTCCGTAATTGCTTGCTCATACTATAAGTACCTATCTAGGTACCTAGGTAGGATGAAGTGCTAGTGGCTGAGCACCGTATTGCATACATTAGTACTTAGGTAAGTACTTAAGTAGGTAAGGTAAGTATTATACCTACCATCCAGGCAGGCTGCAGGCTGGAGGTGCAGACAGCTATGTACGTAAGGATACAGTACAATATACCACCTAACGCTAGGTATCTGCAATGTAAAACAACCAGGGCGGGGCTTAGGACAGACCAAACTGATGTTACCGTTGGGGCCAGTCCCACGAGGATACTCCCTAGCAGCTGGTTGCCCAATCAATCTACGGCAATAGCTCCAAGTGTCTTAGCCCCTGGGTCGTACCTAAGTAGCGTGGTATATTTTACTGTAGGTGCTACCCATCTTAGGAGGCTGTGCAGATTGAGAGACGAAACAAAACTGCGCTATGAACAACGGACCAGACCTTGTACCTAGTGGCTACAGGTACTATCCATCTGCCCTGGACCTGTCTGTCGTCAGCTCTGTCTTTTGCATCTCCCTACATCGAGACCAACATTAGATGGTATCTAGTTTCCCTACGCTACCAACGCTACCAACGCTGAACTTTTTTTTTTTTTTTTTCTTCGACACCAACAACTACATCGCCGGCCCTGGCGAGTTGTCTTGTTTGACGAGCTGATACCCATCTGCTGTGTCATATCCGGTCTTTAGTACGAACCCCGGACCTCCCAAGTCGCGCCCAGTCCCGTTTAGGCTGCTTAATTCTACACTACTTCGACTCTCTTACAGCTGCGGGCTTGAGCATCTCGTATTGCATGCTACCCTCTTTTTTTTTCGACACAGCCATAGCCCGGCTCTCTTGCGACACAACCCGCTGCGTTCCCATCTCACTAACCATCGACCACCTGCTGCCTATAGTCTGCTATCGACCAGCGACCATCTACCATCTGCCCTCTATTGCCTCGAGCTGCCGCTTGGACCCGGTATCAAGAAACCGCGTCGGTTTCAACCCATCCGAAAGCAAGCTGTTGTCACCTTCTCGTTCTCCCATGTCTCCCGTTCTCATCCCTGTATAAGCTCGTGCAACCCTTTGCGATATGGCCGGAAGGGCGCCTCTCGGAGGCTCTTCTAGCTCTAGAAATGACCTTCTCCTCGATCTCGACGACCAACCCGCGTACGGTGGACAGCGCGCTCCCGTGAATGACGACGTGTTGCTTCGCTCATATAACACCAACAATCCTGGTGACCAGTTCCCCTCGCGCCAATCCGTCTCCTACGATGACTTCATAGGTGGTACAAGCCAGACAACACACCCTAGCGTCAAGAACCCCCCCGTCGGGGCTCCTGCTTCGGGCCCTCGGCCTCCCTATATGGTTGAAAACGATAGACAATATAGCCAGACCTCTAACTTGAACAATTATCAGAGGTATGCAGATGACTTCGACGATTACCCCGAGGACGACCAATCATACTACCAACATGGTGGAGGATCAATAAGTGGCGATAACGCAATGGGCCGTGAGAATGCCCGGAATCGCAACAGCGTGTTGGGGCTTGGAGGCGGATTCTTGGGCAAGGCAAAAAGCATGCTTGGGATGGGACAAGGCTATTCGGAAATGGACCTCCCTCTAACAGACGCTACACATGCACGATCGGATTCTTCGGGGGCTTCTCCGCCGCAAGCGAAGCAAAGTAAGAAGTTTGAGTTGAAGAACTTCAAGTTTGGATTTGGGAATGGCAAGCCAGACCCTTCAACATTAGGACCTCGAATTATACATCTGAACAATCCGCCCGCAAATACAGCCAACAAATATGTCGACAATCACGTCTCTACCGCCAAGTACAACGTCGCCACATTCTTACCGAAATTTTTGATTGAGCAGTTCTCTAAATTCGCCAACGTCTTTTTCTTGTTCACGGCAGCATTGCAGCAGATTCCTGGTCTATCGCCCACGAATCAATATACAACTATTGGCCCTCTTATTGTGGTCTTACTCATATCTGCAGCAAAGGAGCTTGTTGAAGACTATAGGAGGAAGCAAGCAGACAGTGCTCTGAATAACTCGAAAGCGCGGGTCTTGAGAGGGTCGAATTTCGAAGAGACCAGATGGATCAACGTGGCAGTGGGAGACATTGTCCGGGTTGAGTCTGAGGAACCGTTTCCTGCCGACATGGTGCTTCTTGCAAGTTCCGAACCCGAAGGTTTATGTTATATTGAGACAGCGAACCTGGACGGTGAAACGAACCTCAAGATTAAGCAAGGTCTCCCCGAGACATCAGCCTTGGTCAGTCCCGCTGAATTGAGCCGGCTAGGAGGTAGGGTTCGGTCGGAACAGCCTAATAGTAGCCTATATACGTATGAGGCAACATTGACAATGCAAGCCGGTGGTGGAGAGAAAGAGCTGCCACTAAATCCAGAACAACTATTGCTTCGAGGCGCTACACTTCGAAATACGCCTTGGATCCACGGCATAGTGGTCTTCACAGGTCACGAGACAAAGTTGATGCGCAACGCAACGGCCACCCCAATTAAGCGAACAAAAGTTGAGCGACAACTCAATAAGCTGGTACTTGCCTTGATTGCTTTGCTCCTGATTCTCAGTTCTATCTGCACCATTGGAGACTTAGTATACCGTGCTGTGTCGAATGATTCGGTTTCTTATCTCGACTTAGATCAATTGGATGGTGCTGGCATAGTAGTCCAGGCTATATTCAAAGATCTTGTCACGTACTGGGTGCTATTCTCGTCTCTGGTTCCAATCTCACTTTTCGTCACGGTAGAATTGGTCAAATACTGGCATGGTATCCTTATCAACGACGATCTCGACATCTACTACGATCAAACAAATACACCAGCAAATTGTCGGACCTCGAGCTTAGTAGAGGAATTGGGCATGGTCGGCTTCGTCTTTTCTGACAAGACAGGAACCCTGACATGTAACATGATGGAGTTTAAACAGTGCTCGATCGGTGGTATTCAGTACGCGGAAGAAGTACCCGAGGATAGGCGCGCCACTGTTCAAGATGGCGTGGTAGTAGGAATCCATGATTTCAAGCAACTCCAGGAAAACCTTAAATCTCACCAGACGTCTGAAGCTATCCATCATTTCTTGTCTCTTCTGGCCACCTGTCATACCGTTATCCCGGAGCGAGATGAAAAAGGTGGGAACATCAAGTACCAAGCTGCCTCCCCTGATGAAGGAGCTCTCGTCCAAGGTGCTGTGACCATGGGGTATGCTTTCATTGCTCGTAAACCTCGAACTGTCATTATTGAGGTTGGCGGTGAGGAATTCGAGTATGAGCTTCTTGCAGTATGCGAATTTAACTCTACGAGAAAGCGAATGTCCACCATATATCGTTGCCCCGATGGAAAGATCCGGTTGTACTGCAAAGGTGCCGATACCGTCATTCTGGAACGCCTCAACGAGGACAACCCGCATGTAGAACAGACGCTCTTACACCTAGAAGACTATGCATCTGAAGGTTTACGCACTCTCTGTCTGGCCATGCGCGAGGTCCCTGAACATGAGTTCCAAGAATGGTTTGCCATGTTCGAGAAAGCTCAAACCACTGTAGGTGGAAATCGAGCCGATGAGCTTGACAAGGCGGCTGAGATTATCGAACGCAATCTATACTTACTTGGTGCCACTGCCATCGAGGACAGACTTCAAGATGGTGTGCCAGAAACCATCCACACATTACAAGAAGCCAACATCAAGGTGTGGGTCTTGACTGGCGATCGACAAGAAACCGCTATCAATATTGGCATGAGTTCAAAGCTCTTAAGCGAAGACATGATGCTCCTCATCGTTAACGAGGAAGACTCAGCTGCTACACGTCAAAATATCCAGAAAAAGTTAGAAGCCATCAAGAATAATGCCGAAGGTACGGTTGAGATGGACACACTGGCTCTAGTCATCGATGGCAAATCTCTCACCTACGCTCTGGAACCGGAGATGGAGAAGATGTTTTACGATCTCGCAGTCATGTGCAAAGCTGTCATTTGCTGTCGTGTGTCCCCACTTCAGAAGGCTTTAGTCGTGAAGCTGGTCAAGAAATTTTCCGACGAAATCCTTCTAGCTATTGGCGATGGAGCGAATGACGTATCCATGATCCAAGCTGCTCATATCGGTGTGGGAATTTCAGGCGTCGAAGGTCTTCAAGCAGCTCGGTCTGCCGACGTTTCAATTGCCCAGTTTCGATTCCTCCGCAAACTCACTTTGGTCCATGGTGCCTGGAGTTATCACCGTATCAGCAAGACTATTCTCTTCTCCTTTTACAAGAACATTGCCCTCTACCAAACGCAATTCTGGGTGAGTCTATCTCCTTTTCTTTCACTTTAGTTACGTTCCTCGTGGAGATTTAACCAGTGGCATTGTGCCACAGCATCTTTACTCAGCATAGCTAACGTGTCCTAGTATGCATTTCAAAACGTGTTCTCCGGCGAAATCATTTACGAGTCATGGATGCTTTCCTTCTACAATGTATTCTTTACGGTCTTGCCGCCTCTCGCAATTGGTATTCTAGATCAGTACGTGTCGGCCCGTTTACTTGATCGGTATCCGCAGCTGTACACGGCAGGGCAACGGAACGAATTCTTCAAGATCAAAACATTTGCTGCCTGGATCGCAAATGCCTTCTACCATTCATTAATTTTGTATATCTTTTCCGAATTCATTTGGTATGGCGACGGCATCCTCCGTGACGGCACAATCGGAGGTCATTGGCTCTGGGGTACGGGTCTATACGCCTCTGTCCTAGCAACCGTCCTTGGCAAGGCTGCGTTGGTCACAAGCAACTGGACAAAGTATCACATAATAGCTATACCGGGCAGTTTGCTTTTCTGGTATGCCTTTATCGCGGTCTACGGCACCGTTGCTCCAATGGTCAACGTTTCAACCGAGTTGCGCGGGCTTGTACCTGTGCTATTCTCGAGTCCGAACTTCTATATTCAGACAATATTCCTGCCCCTTGCTTGCCTCATCAGAGATGTGGCTTGGAAGTACGTTAGAAGAATGTATTATCCACGAAGCTACCACCACATTCAGGAGATCCAGAAGTACAACATCCAGGACTATCGTCCCAGGTAATTCAACCCCATCCTGTATTCCCCTTTTGTAAAATATGAGTCCGGTGACTAATCGTTGAAACAGAATGGAGCAATTTCAGAAGGCAATCAGAAAAGTTCGCCAGGTGCAGCGAATGCGAAAACAGCGCGGTTACGCCTTCTCGCAGGCCGACGAAAGCCAGACGCGTGTCATCAACGCCTACGACACAACGAGGGGCAGAGGAAGATATGGAGAAATGCCAGCGTCGAATGCACCTCAAGGCAGGTAGCTATTGTTTTGATAGGGTGGTTCTGCGTGTATAACGTTTTACTGGAGTCTGGTGCTACAATGACGACATCCGGGTGTATTATTTATGGCATGGCCGATATCCAAGGCCAAAAAAAAGGGTGATAAATTCTATTTGTTTTCATTTTATGAGATATCTGATTTGCGGTTGCTTTTTACCTTTTGTATCTCCGGTCTTTGAGCATTCTAGCTATTGCTCTTGACAAATCGTCATACGATAAATCCAATCACTAGAGTCAACAATGTCTCTCACTATCTAGATGAGGATGGATGAGTCTCGACAACAGAACCGTGGCGTAAACGCCGCTTTGGAGCTTCGGGCTCCTCGGAATCCGATTATACATCAACATTCGTCATTAAGCTAAAGATAGGGTTACAGCGAGCGCTCTAGAATGTGACCCCTCTCGCATTCATGCAGCCAGAGTGTTCCGCCCTACCGCGCCGTAAGATTTTGTCTGTGAGTATGGGTATAAGTTAGATAGGCAAAGGAAAAGACAGGGAGCGAAAAAGATGACCGCCATACTACCAATTCTTGCGTATTTATTTATACGCCTCCTTCGCTCCCTTGTAGACCTAAATCCCAGGAGCTGTTCTTTCGATAGGCTTCACGTTAAGGGCAAAATTCATTAATGCTGAGCGGACAATCCCCATTCCTGACAGAAACCGACGCAAACCCAAGGAGTTCGTAATATTGATACAAAAATGACCAACACAGCGGTTCTCCTCGTAGACCCGTACAACGACTTCCTACACGAGCAAGGCAAGTTGTACGGCCGCCTGGCGGAAAGCATCCACGACAGCGACACCATCGCACATCTGTTCGAGGTCGTGAAGGCGGCCAGGACGACCGGCGTCCCCGTCTTCTACTGCATGCATCAGCAGACGAACGCGCATACCTTCGGCGGCTGGACGTACCTGAATGCTTCCCAGAAGAGCGTTGCGCAGACGATGGCTTTTGAGGAGGGCTCGTTCGGGGCTGAGTTATACGCTGGCCTCGAGCCTGATTTGGAGAAGGGCGATGTGGTTGTTTCGAAGCATTGGAATAGCAGGTAAGAGAGAGTGGTGTGTGTTCGTGCCCGTGTGTCTGTTATATGTGTGGAGATGAGGGCCCTTCTGTATGATTCATCCAGTCGGCTAACTCTGGTGGTTAGCTCGTTTGCCAATACCGATCTGGATTATCAGCTTCGCAAGCGAGGCGTTTCTAAGGTCGTGTTCGCCGGGCTCGTGGCCAATACGTGTATCGAGTCCACGGCGAGATATGCGTACGAACTGTGAGTTGAGTTGCTGCTCTTTTCTTGTAGCTTTTATACGCTGCCTAACCTGATCCCTACCTCTATACTCATCATGTTAGAAGAGAGTGAATGCTAAGTCTAGGGTCTATTTATCTCTGGCGTGCAGTGGATATGAGATCACTATGCTGTGAGTTTGACTCATTGCAATCGACAAATTCAAGTTCAAGGAACAAGCACTAACAGTTTATTTCCTTTGTTCATTTTGTTAGAAGCGATGCCACAGCCGGGTTTAGCTCTGAGCTCAAGAACGTTGCTACGGGGCTGGTCTGGCCACTCTTTGCCAATAGAGTATGCACCGCAGCTGAGTGGGCGGATTCGATCAAGAAGGATGCGGCCTGAACATGTGAGGCTTCATTGTTGCACCTAAATACTTGCCTACTTCCTACCGACTCCGACGTGCAGCTTAAAAAGTTGGATCGATATCTTGTAGGCGATCGAATTGGCAGTCATGCTAAGGAAGTCAGGTGATATTATTGCCTTCTATTCAGTAAGAGTGTAAGAGCATTAGCATGTGATATAGATATATATATTCTTGACCGTGTTGCTATAGAAAGTCGTAGTCAAGCCGCACTGCGGGGGACATGTGATTACACAATAATATATATCCTAACTACTTGCATAAGATAACACAAGGGAAATCGATGCTTGTCTACCTAGGTAGTATACCAGGTATAGATATCAACTCGGGAGATTACGGAATGGTGCAATGACAGCATCATACTTTTTACTATAAGGTTGTACATGTGAAGATCAACGTACCTAGCCAGCCGCTATCTGGAGCGGAAACTAAGCGCTAACGCCATGTCTAGCTTTAGAAAGAATATACTAGATACTTACCTAGACTTGCATCCATCGGGCGAGGGGATATCGCGTTCTTCCGGATGCTCAGATTACTCAATAAGGCAGGCATGCTTTTAGATGTAGAATATTCCAATTGAGAGAGAGGTAGAATTAAATTTATTCATTCTCTTACATGCATTTATGCGAGCTTAGAAGATTCCTGAAACGACTTAACTTTGGAATCATACAACTATAAGTACATATAGCGCATGATATCATCCTGAATTCAAAACATCTCTATGTGTATATCGATACACTTTCCGTGGTAATTGTATTAGGTAGGTAATTTACTTGTAAGGAGAAAGAATATGCTCAACCAATTACAAAATTAGGATTAGAGAGAAAGTACCTAGGTTACTTTTTCATGAGAGAAGACATGTGAGTGGTTTCGGCCTTTCATGCTTAAACTTCACGTCTCTCATATGGATCTCTCCTTGAGAATTCTCATGCTCATATAGGGAGGGAACTGGTTTCGCAGAATGGTCAGCTGACGAGGTGAGATATTTTAAAGTCCGAGATAATGGTTATTACCTATCACTTGGCACTGGCTATTCTATCCCGCTTAACTATCAGCTTCAAGCCACCCTTCATGCCGTAAATTAATTATTGGTAATTACGGAAAACTCTGTAACAAGTACATGTAAAGAGTCAGCTAGTCAACCGTAGACAATAAATAACCAACCTACGAGTAAACAGCGAAAAAAATCCGAGTTTCCGAGGCGGACTTCGTCCGGGTTCTCAATGATTAAGTAGTCAACTTGTTTATAGGAGTGGCTTGTCGTTATGGTAATCAAATTATCACTGCTAAACAGGAATGATTAGTATGTAAGATAGGCAAATCTATGGAGAGTTGGAGTGCCTACTAGGTAATGAATGCTGTGTAGGTTTAATATGTAGATGGAATATTCGTATACGCAGTTGCTTGGCAAGATTCGACTGAAGCATAAGATACTGGCGCTAAAAACCGCAAGAGAAGAGAGAGCTACCCACCTTAGGTATTCCGGCCATGCTAGCGCCTTGCTTGGTCTCGAGATGCCCTCCGTGCGACCGGAATTATGGACCGGACCCATAGACAAAGAGCTTATGACTCCACTGACGTGATCCACTGTGTCGCGCTAACCGTAGTGGTACAGAACCTACCTACTACGTAGCTCTGGTACTACTGTCTTTATAACCCACATGCTAGACTAAGCACAAGTATGACATTTTCTGGATTCTTTTTTTTTCCCGCTCTTCAGTCCCTTCTCAACTCACCTGATTCACGGCCCAGATCCCGTTGCAGCTACCCATTGAACTGCCCAGGGGAGCCCCGATGGCCTCGTATTCGAGGGCCTTGACTCTCCGCGGCGTGGCAGCCACGCGGCTGTCCGTAGCTGAAGCCGTGCGCCCTTATGCGAAGTTTGCGACGACGATAACGACGACGACGACGGCGGCGAGGTCATATGCGACGCGACCAGTGCTCCCATCCGCATCGCCTGCTGTTGCCTCGAGCGTTCTCGGCCCTGTCTCTCGCCAATTCGCAAGGACCTATGCCGATTCCGCCTCGCCAATCCCGAAGAAGAAGGGCGGCAAAATCCGGACTACCTTCAGATGGCTCTGGCGCGCAATTTACCTGTCCTTCTTTCTCGGCGTGGGTGCCGTCATCTATGATGGCTACTCAGACCGTAACCCGGGCGACCAGATCATCCCCGACCCTGAGAAGAAGACCCTTGTTATCCTAGGTGAGTCATCGAAGATGTGATAGCCGCATCCTGCTGTGGCCCATTAATCGTGATGGTGATGGTGATTTGACGATGATTTGACGATGATGATGACGATGATGATTGCCTGAGACTGACAATGGCTGTCGCCTGTTGTAGGAACCGGCTGGGGTTCCGTGTCCCTCCTCAAAAAGCTTGATACTGCCAACTACAACGTCGTCGTCATCTCCCCCCGCAACTACTTCTTGTTCACGCCCCTACTGCCCTCGTGCACTACCGGAAACATCGAACACCGCTCTATTATGGAACCTGTCCGCCAGATCCTACGTCACAAGAATGCTGCCGTCAAATTCTACGAAGCCGAGGCCACCAAGATTGACTACGAACGAAAGGTTATTAAGATCTCCGACAACAGCGACATAAAAGGTGCCATCAATGAGACCGAAGTCCCTTATGACATGCTGGTCATTGGTGTTGGTGCCGAGAACGCTACCTTCGGCATTCCTGGTGTTCGCGAATACAGCTGCTTCCTAAAGGAGATCCACGATGCCCAAGCCATTCGAACCAAGATCATGGACTGCGTAGAGACCGCTGCCTTCAAGGACCAGTCTTCCTCTGAAATTGATCGTCTGCTCCACATGGTTGTTGTCGGAGGTGGCCCCACTGGTGTTGAATTTGCCGGCGAACTACGTGACTTCTTTGACGAGGACATTAAGAAGCTGATCCCCGAAATCTCCCCGCGCTTTAAGGTTACTCTAATCGAAGCTTTACCTACTGTCCTGCCCATGTTCTCTAAACAGCTCATTGACTACACCGAAAGCACGTTCAAGGAAGAGCACATTGAAATCAAGACTAAGACGATGGTTAAGAAAGTCACGGACAAGACGGTTGAGGCTCAGGTTACGAATCCAGATGGCAGCAAGTCCACCATCACCATCCCCTATGGTCTCTTGGTTTGGGCTACCGGCAACGCAGTCCGCCCATTGATCAAGGATCTCATGTCTCAAATACCAGCTCAGAAAGATTCGAGGCGTGGCCTTGCCGTGAATGAATACCTCGTCGTTCAAGGAGCGCGTGACATCTGGGCCGTTGGCGATTGCGCTGTCGCTGGATATGCCCCTACCGCACAGGTTGCCGCGCAGGAGGGTAACTTCTTGGCGCGCTTATTCAACAATATGGCTAAGACTGAAGCGCTCGAGGAGCGTCTCAAGGAACTCAGCTCAAATCTCAACCTCAAGCCCGGGAATGTGGCAGAGATCACCGCGGAGATAGAAAGCCTCGAGAAGCAGCTCCGCCGTGTCAAGGACGTCAAGCCTTTCAACTACTCGCATCAAGGTAGCTTAGCTTACATCGGCAGCGAGAAGGCTGTCGCCGATATTGCCTGGTTGAACGGCAATGTTGCTTCTGGCGGCAAGCTGACCTACCTTTTCTGGCGAAGCGCCTACTTGAGCATGTGCTTTAGCAGTAAGTCTAATCGTTTAATCGTCTGTATATCGTTTTTGACTACTTGTACTAACAGCTTTCAGCGCGCAATCGTGTTCTTGTTGCTCTTGACTGGGCCAAGGCTAAGCTTTACGGCCGTGACGTATCCCGAGAGTAGACTGTAGAGCCCTATTTCTGCGTCCCTTCTCTCTGCGAAAGAGTCACGGTAGCAAAGTCTTGCTTACAAATTCATAGGCAGGTCGCTGAACGGCCGTGCCAATCTGGAGAGAACGGAGTTTGGGTTAAAACAGTACCGGCTGTCCCTTGTTTGGATGGAAGGGTAGTATGGTCTAGACTTCATAAAATATGTGTCATGTGTACTCACAATTCGATAGAAAGGACAAAGGGCGCTGTTATAACATAGAGGGGGAAACTGGGATTGAAATGCTTTGCCCTTGCGGTCACACAACTGAGCATGACTAGGGTAGAGATGCTCCTGTTGGGTAATGTTTTTCTTACTTTGTATCTCTATAGTATCACCTTCATATTCCGACCTTGAGTGTTTGCTTTTCAAAATATCTTATGATACAAGGTCCGTGAACAAGCTTTACATGGGCGCTATTGACGGGGCCAGACTGACACGATCAGGTTTGGGGCCATAATAGCCATGAAGGCGCCCAGGGAATACGTGGTAGAAGCTCCGGCGAGACCTTTTTCTGCTACCCCTTTTGCAAGCTGCCACCATTTTTGGTGTCTAGGGTAAGCTGGATACTTCTATATTTCCTATATTCCCTATATTCCGAAATATAAGGCTCATAGGCCGCGATCGACGCGTTTCTCCTACGAACGCGGGACATAGCGGCTTAAAAGTTTTGCTGCGCATCTTTCACTATACTGTAAATTTCCCTGAAACTGAGACGTTGAACTTTGCCGTCCGTACATCTTCTGCTCCTCAGCCACCCCGGGGGGGATTTAGAGCGGTCGGGATATATAAGCATAAACTATATTCTATATGCTGAGTGAAATTGTCATGTGAGACTATATTTCATGCTTGTATATCTATGTATTTTCATGACAATACCCGTAATATAGATAGATGCATTAACTATATGTTATTGATTTCCGAAATGTAAACTCCAGGTTGATCTAATCTCTCTCAATGGCATGGAGTATTGGTGA
This sequence comes from Xylaria sp. FL1042, assembly GCA_022495085.1. Lineage (NCBI taxonomy): Eukaryota > Fungi > Ascomycota > Sordariomycetes > Xylariales > Xylariaceae > Xylaria > Xylaria sp. FL1042. The sequence goes on from MU380224.1 coordinate 125,239, forward strand.
ATAGGTGGCTACAAGAGGCGTCGAATCCTTAATTCGTCTTCGGTTCTCTCACCACTGCAACACTCAAAAGTCAGCTATTGCCTTTTCTATTATTATTATTTTTTATAAAGATTTTGGTCGATGAAGCAAGCTTTCAGGTCCATGTGGTCCCCGAAATAAGAAGAACACGGAATACTGGAGCTACTCACTGGCGAAGAGCTTTATGGCTGTGCCGTCGTCGTTGCACTCAAGTTCCTCCGCAAATCGGAAGCCAAAGCGTCCGTATATCTGCATGTTGGGTACGTCACGGCTAGATTCAAGGTAGCAGTTCATATTCTCGGCGTCGGCTTGATTCGTCACAGCTTCCATCATCAGACGGCCAATGCCGCGTCCTTGTGCCCTTGGGACGACGACCATGATCTGAGATATTGAAGTGAGCGGTAAGATGTAAAGGTTTCGGTGAGTGGAGCTCACTCAGCTTACGTTTAAGAAATAATACCCTCTGGGATCGGTCCATACAGTTGATTGTACTTTTGACTGTGCCGCTTTCCAGATCCAGTAGCGCTAGAGCAGAGCGATGTTAGTAAAAGCCTGAAGGTGGAAAACAATAGACACGGGATATCGGGCTGAAGTTTGGTCGACGTTGTATGATGTGCATGTTCGCTAAAACAACAAGCTCACGGCTAATAAGCACATAAGCCAGGGCTTTATCTTGCTTATTCTTAACCCGGCAGTTCATCCCTTCATCCTTGACCAAGTCTTCAAGGATAAGTTCAGTTTAAAAGGACTCGAGAGTCCAGGTGCGGAACCCGGCGATCAGGAGAGTTTATGCGAATCCTTCGAGTAGAATTCCTTCATGACGGATCGACGTACCTTGACATTCAGCCCCCCGCGGCCGTACCAGAGATTCATACCAACCTGGTTGAACCAAAGGCGCCAATCTTCGAGCCAGTCGTGCCAAGTAGGAGGCTGGTCAGCTCGCTGTGGTTGCAGCCAACAAGCTACACCGAGAACATCGTCACTGCCTTCTTCTTTGGCGACATGGAAGATGCCGTTGCGCACCCCCCATCGACAGCGTATCCCTAACGATACTGCATTGCGTTGAGCGTCGAACTAGTACCAGCGGTGTTAGCGGGCAGCCGGGTTTATTTCAGCACGGGTATAATATCGGATAGCATATTCGAGTTGAAGCTTCAAGGCAGGATAAAACAGAGAAAAGGAAGGGAAAAAACTTGGTAAAAACCATGTTGTCGCTAATACACGTGTAAGATGGCAGGGGAGGGCTGCGCTGGCAAAGTCGGCATAAGATCTGGTAGGTCAGCTCATGCAGATGCTTGAAACCCTACATGTCGTCGATCTACCCCCTTCCTGTTTGTTGATCTGGAAAGCATCCGAGTAACCGAGCCTAGGAGGTGAAACCCTGCTCTACTCAGCAGCAAAGAAGCGCCAATAGGTCGGATACAAGATCCGACGACACGATACACCGTAGCGTATGTAGTTTATTTACATAGTAGAGTCTTTATTGGCGACTGACCTTGGTTTTATCAAACACCCAGTTATTGTAGGGGTCATCGGCGAAGGCTTCTCTAGAAGCGGAAGTGTTAGTTGTCGGGGCATGAATTGGCAATATACGCAGTACAGGATGCCACGCGTCTTGTTGCAACTATATACAGTAGATTCTACAGTAGACTCTACGAGCATTAAGCGCTTCGGTATGCCTGCGCACACTTCCCTGACCTTTTTCGGTGGGAACGCGCGGGCGAAGTGAGCCCAGGCCGCGGTGTGTGAGAAATCTACTAAGTAGACGACTTAGACTAGAACCGCGGAGGCGGCATGACCGAACTTTATTCGGTGAAGCTTGAGAATTGGCGACCGGGATTTTCACTTACTGGATAGCAGCAACGGCGCCGGGGATATCTCGCTCGGCTAGCGAAGAGACCTGTATTGGCATAGTGCACTTTTAAGTCCTTTTCCTCCCTGTGTCTGTCTTTATTTCCCGACTGGTTGACCAAGTCCACGTTAAGCGAAATATCGGTACCAGAGTAACCGGAAAAGGCAGATATCGACCGTTATAGAGGGTAGTATCGTGATGCGATGCGACGACGGGTTGTTTACGGGGTTCTCCTCCTCACCTCGTCGGAAACACTTCATCGTGGCTGATGATCGATCCACTTCGACTAGATAACTACTGTACTAATGTATGTAGACAGGTAGATACTTGGCAGATATGTAGATTAAGTAGTCAGTCTAGTCTCATTCTGGCAGAACTCGGTTGCATTTTGAATTAAGTAGACTCAAGTGCGCCACAATACTAAATACTCTCAAATATGTAGATAGAGACGGTTATAATTCAAGCTAACTCTCGGTCAGTCAGTGCCATCCTAAACTTCTTCATATCACTTGTGGCCAACTTATACGTAGTTAAAGAAGACAGAAAGTCCTAGGTAAAGTGTCACAAGTTGACGGCCATGGCTACGACGAATCCCTGAATCCCCGAATCCCTGAATCGCGAATGAGACCCCTGTCCCGTTACGTTATCCGATCCCTGCTGAGACAAGCTACCCCGGAGTCCTGGACTAGTCTGCCACATGTAGAGCCTCAAGTCAATGCAGCCCACTCTTCAACGTGCCATGGACCGCTGTCTCATACACTCAAAACGGCTTTGGCCGGCCCCCATCGACCCTCCATCCTCTCACCCCATCCACCGTTGATGCCTCGTAAACGTGAGCGCAGACACAGCACAGCTCCGAGGCGCGTCAGTCGCTGCATCATCACCGCCCAGCCTCCTCCACCATGTTGCCGTTCCCAGGAAAAGCTTGGCCATACATCCTTGCCGACGTAGCCATTTGCCCTGGTGTACTTACTTGTAGTAGTGAAGCGTAGCGCACCATAATGAGGCCTCATGGCAGGTACCAAGTAGGAAATTTCCCCCCCTATCATGATCGTAGGCGACCAACAGGGGCTGCTTGACAGCAAGATCCTGCGGCAGCTCGTCGACAGATGTAACCCCCCCAGTCGTGTCAAGGAACCCCCATCATTCCATCACGGAGCTATGCCGTCCCAATGAATCGAGCTTGGCTTGTCAGGACATCGACTAGATTCGGCTTTCTTGCCGAAATCTACTTTTTCTACCACACCAACTTTTGATTCTCTCCAAATTGCCCAGAGCCGTCCTTTTCACACACACGCGTCTCTTTTTTATGTTCTTGGGGCTGGTCCTCTTCGATTCTCTACCAATCTCAAGGCTGGCCACTTGTTTCTGTTCTTTTGAATCATTCCTTAGTTTTTTTTGTTTTTTTTAATCTTGATCACGTCTTACAACCTGTTGCTTGTGGAACTCTGGCTTGGAGGCTATGTTATCAACCAACCCTTTGACGTTTACGTGCGAGGCATCGTAGCACGTAACCTACACAGAGACGGCTAGAAGGAGAAAATATGCCACCATTGTGCAGCGAGAAGCGATGTCCTCAATACGCTGGCCGACGCAGAAGAGTTTCGAGCATGATCGCTCGACCCACATTGCTGATAGGAGAAAGATTGAGCGGCGGTGATGAGGACGATGCCGAGGAAAGTGACGAAAACATATCGCCAGACGCCGACAAGTCGGGTCTTCGCTTCACTCTGGAAAGGAGGCGGGATAACAACGATGACGATAACGACAACAATGATGGACGGGGAAGAAATCGCAACAATGGTGATAATCAGCAAGATAGACGGAATGGGCGTCCGGGTGATGAAAGCCGAGACGGCGGCGGCGCTCGTTTCCACGAGAAAGACGATAGCGGAGGCAATAAGGGGGAGAATGCTGGCAGTAGAGGACCCGGCAACGGTGAGAAACCAGGGGATGACAATAACAAAGGAGATAAAGGCGAGAAAGGTAGTGACGATGACGGCAGCAATGACGATGGAAATAACGGTGACGATAATGGCGACGGTGGGAGAAATAACGATAATGGAAGGGGTAACGGAAGGGGTAACGGAAGAGGTAATGGCAATAATGGTTCAAACTCGAACTCGAACTCGGACGACAACTCCTTTACTCCCCCTCCTCCTCCACCGCCGTCATCATCGACAACTAGCACTACCTCTACCACCGAGAGTACCACTTCCACTGTCGAGAGTACGACCTCTACTATAGAGGTGACCACGACTACGCCAGTCGTGATATCCACTACGTCTTCCGAATCTACTACATCCATACCCGCCCCTGCAACAACAGTGTTCACCACATCCCAGGAGACTACCCTACCTATCTTCACAGCTGTTAGTCTCTCAAACATGTTGCAATTTCTTGGATATTAATACTTAACAGCTGCCTGATTCTGCGGCCCCTTCTTCCAGCCCAATACTAGGATCAGCGGTCCTAGTCTCACCCACCCCGATAGCGGATGGCGGTCTGCAAACTAGTATTTCAGACTCTTCATCACCGGCACCAACCGCAACCAAAGACGCGAATAACCATGACAATAACAACAACTCCCACGGCAGGAACGGTAACAAGGGGAATAATAATAATGACAGAGGCCAGGGGAGAGGGCTCAGTGCGACATCAGAGCGGGTATTAATTGCTACAGGCTCAATCGGTAAGCCATACCAAGTAGTTCTCACGATGCTGTCCGCTACAAGAAAACTAACAGTTTCCAATAGGTGTCTTCATCGTGATCTGCTTCATTCTGTGGATAGTATATCGAGCCATAAAGAAGTCGAAACGACCCGGCCGCAAGTACAGCGACAGTTCCTGGCTGGCCAGACTGATTCCTTGGCGTGGACAGCCGAAGCCGAGCAATGCGCAAGCCTTCAATGGCTTTTATGAGCCCAACGAATCTTTGCCTGCCTACGACGCGGGCAGCAAAAATTCAATGGAAGGGTACGGTTACTACGATCAAAGGAAGCTATACCCCCTGGAACCGGAAAACGTGGCATATCCACCACCACCACCTCCTCCTCCTCCTCCAGCTGCGACGCTTCAAAATGGGATGACGATGAGACAGGTCGCAGAGGGCCAACAACAGCAATTACTTCCTAGCTCTCTAAATCAATACCAGCCACTACAACTTAACTTACCGATCGTCGTCGACAGCAGCAGCAACAACAACGACACCGACTCGACGCTCCGGTCCCGGATGCCGGACGCGTACTACAACCAGTCCGAGTTCGCACGCCAGCCCTCGGACGCCTACAACCCGGCGCAGCGCCAGGTGTACCGGGCGAGCGAGATCTCGTCGCTGTCCTCGGGGTTCGGCGACGGCGACATAATAATGCCGCCGCCCAACGTTGTCATGGTGGTGCCGAAGACGCCGTCGGTAGCAGCAGTGCCCGCAGCGGCTCGGGTGATGACGAACGCGGATGGGAGCGGGAATAACCGCCCGTTCTCGTGGATGAGCAGGGCCGGGACCGAGCAGCAGCAGCAGCAGAAGAGGGACACGGTGTATACTACCGCGAGCGACCGCCGGACCCGGTTCCGCTCGGTGAATAGCTGGGTCGATCAGCAGAAGAGGCGTTTGATGAGGACCAGCTAGTCTAGCTGTGGTTATTTCATCTGACCTGTCCTATTTCATAGCATCAGCCAGGGATGTCGTTTATATACTTAGGAAAGACGCCTGACCTTACATCCGTTAGGCGATTTATGATTGGGAACATGTTACATAGCATCAACGCGTACCACTTTCATTCAACGACAAATTGTCGCATAATTCAAATAAGTGGTCATATGTATACACATGATTTGTGATTGTTTAATGCTTTCCTATTCTTTTATTTTCTCGTAATATAAGGAAATTAACATCTTATTCTCGTAGACTTTGTACTTATCGATAGCTCTTACATCATCCGCCTCAGAATAAACCCTAGGGTTAGGAGATTACTATATAAAAAATCCACGAACTTCAAAGATAGCAAGTCGCACTTAAAGCATATAATCTGTATAAAGGGACACCAACTCAAGCAATGTGACTGTAGGAACCTTTTGAAATACCCTCTCCGCTTCAACGTCCTCCTTCACATGTTATATAGAGCGCCAAGCCTATAATTATTACAAGATGTAACCAACCGATAAGTTTATGCCCCAAGATTTAAGAGACTCAATGTAGTTAGAGCGAAACTAGCTTTGCAGCATATGTCTCATTCAGTCTTTGGCACTCGTGCCAGCACGGTGATGGTGGTGCCGTCGTCTAAAACATCTTCTTTCTCCTCTAGTCTATAGCCGCCAATTCGTGGTAAAACGATAGTCCACACTAGCCAATAAATGAAGCCGAAGGCAATACTATAATAGTAAGGAGTCAGCGAATCCGTTATTCTAGAGTTACCCACGTAATGTTTCGGACAACGGCATTATACCAAGGTAATTGAGGGGTCGTACTATAGTGAGGGGAAAGAGTGAAAGCAGGGTGGGAAAATGATGAACTTACATGCCAACTCCAACAACAGCGTACGTAGCGTACCACAACCCGTCAGGATTCGGGTTCGAAGGCGGGAAGAACGGCGCAGCTAGCAGTGCAACGCAGAGCAGAGCCCGAAAGACGACAGCCGGTATCCAGGCTTTAAAAGGCCGTTTGAGATCCGGCCGCTTGTATCGCAGCCAAAGAAGGCCAATAGTAATGGCGAGACCGTAAATCTGCCCCGGATACCCTTCCACTTCTAAGATGAAGGAGTACACCTCGTTCGTAGGAGGGAGGGTGATTACGAGAACGGATGGGATGTAATGGACGATAAGACCACCCAAAGGTGCGCCGAATGGTTTAGAGGACGAGAGATACTTTGAGAATGGGAGGAATCCCGCCCTTGCAACCTCCTGGTTTAGGCGTGCCTTGCGCGGGTTTAACGTCAGTATATCCGCCATCGGCGAGAAATGGCGAGGTCAAACTTACAAGGGCAAATGTGACTACCATGACATTGCCAGCCGCCGAAAGCGCTACAGCCAGAGGAAGGAATCTTCTGCCCACATTCTGGCCGAATACGCGCTCGAAGAAAAGGGCAGCGATGAGCTGGCCGCTCTGCTTGATCTCCTCCACCGGCACCACAGCAAAATAAGCAAGGTTGGCCAAGAGATAGAGGAAGCAAGCAGTGACGAGGGCAGACAGTGAAACCGACTTCAGCGTCCTGACAGGGTCTTTAACCTCATTCAGGACGTTGTTGAGGTTTGTTAGCCCAGCATACGAGTAAAAGACCTTGAAGAGCGAGGTAGCAATCGTCCCGAAACTCCAGTCGCTGTCCTCCCACAAGCCCTCCCAACCGTCGGGTCCGAAGGACGCCGTTGGCTCTTCCTCAGGGCTGCTACCACCGAAAGCCACGACATACAAGGCGGATAAAACCATGAAGACCACTAGCCCGACTTTAATCCAGCCGAGGAAATTTTGTATCCGGATACCGGCCCGGTACCACACCCCGTGGATTATAGTGATGACCGTGAGCAGGGCGACGGCAAGCCCCTTACGCCACACGTCGGCGGGCTCGGTGTCAAACGCGAAGAAGATGTATTGGCTGAATATTACGCAGTTACTAGCCGTGAAGCCGAGCAATACCGCCTGGGTAGCGACTAGTGTTGAAGCAAGGAAGCGCGGACGCGCTATGAAGGAAAAAAACTTAAGTTAGAAATCACAGTTCGAGAAACACCGAGTTTGTTAATTTGATTTTTAGGAGTCATGAGAGTAATAGAGTCAAGACATTCTTTAAGGCTAGAGAGGAAATGAAGAAAAATTTTTCGAAACGCGTACTGTAGGTGAACTCGAGGTAGACCTTTTCGCCGCCCGAGCGCGGCAGCATGCAGCCGTATTCGAGGCTCACGGCCAAGCCAGCGGCGACGATGAGGGCGCCCACGACCCAGAGGGTCAGCGACAAGCCTACGCTCCCGACGGACTTTAAGATAACGCCCGGCACGGCGAAGATTCCGCTCCCGATCACGCGGCTTATGGCAATCACATAGGCGCTTTTCCAGTCTATGTTCCGTCCCAGTGTCGATTCCTCGGGTAGCACATCGTCTTCTACGCGACCGTGCTCCGGCTGCTGCGGTGTATGGCCATTCTCATCTGGTCTCGCGGGAGAAGATGCGGCGAGCAGAGGTCGCTGCTCATCCGGTGAATCGCTAGCCATGTCTACGATGTCGTTTCGTATAGACGTGGAACTCAAGTCCGGAGCATCCGCTTCCAGTTCTGCAATATAGGATCGCGGCTTCGTTCAGTACGTCTTCACTCGTGCACTGTCACTCAACAACAGGTAACAACAGCGCGTATGTGATGCTCTCATTGGGAAGACCATAGCAAGACGGGGAATTGTAAAGAGCTTGCGTTCGAAGCCCATGCTTCAGCTTTGCAGCATGGAGAGCTGCTGCTGATGGATTGCGCCATGTGAGGTCAGAGGATCTGCTGACAAAAGCGAATTAAACGTTGTCCCTTGGGGGGGCACATCGATGTTGATGTTTCATTTTTTGGGTGGTCGAGGTGTCGCACGCCATATGTCACAATGCTTGCATCAGCCGGGCAAGATAGCAATGTGGTTGGGTCCATCGACCCCAGCCGTAGTCCTTCTTCACTTATATCCCGAGATGAGCTACACCCATGTAGCTCGAGGATGATTAATTCGCCCTGGCGAGGTCAATACCAGCTCTCCTTGATACAGTACCAGATAGCGAAAGCTAGTCTTTGTGTTGAGCAGGTAGCTTGATTATTAGGCTGAACTTGTGATGTATATATATAGCATAGCGCATCGTTCTTATTCGGAAATCTCTCCATCGGAAATCTCCAGACAGCAAGACCCTAGATGTACTAAACAAGTCCTCCCGGGATAGTTCTGCATTCGATATCCTTCACCTCGATCGACACATGGAAATACTGATGATATCCGAAGAACAGTTAGGTCAAGGAGGCTGCAATGGCTTACCGGACCAAGACCGGGCTATTTCAAAACCTCCACCATGATAGGCCGATTCTTGCCATGCCAATTGACGGTAACGCAAGGTACTGAAAGAGGAATAGTTGTCTGGACGAGAGCTAATGTTTTACCACTTATACGTATAAGTAGATTTCGGTCCTTGAAACCATAGCATACGCGGTGGCTCCCCGTGCAGAACTTGTGGCAGCTTTGGAAAGTAATTTGGTGCCTGAGCACAGCCTCTATACCAAATGCGGTATTTAAGACATGCAGAACCTTGGGCACTCGACAACGCTGTCGCGTACAAGTACGTTGGTGTAGACGAGTCCCGGTATTCGATGTGTACTCAGACTGGAATTAGGCACCGGAATAACTAACCTTGGTAGTGGCCCGTTTGTAAGTTTATAATATTTACAGTACACTACAGTACCAGTATTTTTGATGAGCGCCAACCAACCGTGATGTTCCGCATCAGTAACGTTTATATCACAAGCCCTTCACAGCCAGCACCTTATATAAATATTTTATCTATATAATGGGTTTCACCCTGAGTTCATCGACACCTTTGTTTACTAGAGACTTTTTCGTCAAAGAAACTGTGCGGATAGTCCATCCCTTCCCCGGCTAGCTAGTATTCTTGTGTAATACCTACTGCCTAGGTATTGCTAGGCTGGTTCCTGGGTGCGGGATCTGCATTATAGTGTACCATAACTCCGTACATAGCAGGTAGCGTCCTGTTCCTTGCTCCCAGTGGAGTCTTTCCTCGTAGGGCGATTTCATTGCTATTTTAGGGGGCACTTGGAGGGGCATCTTCGTCATCCCGCTTCGACAGCGCTGCGTACTCTCAGTACCAATTTTTTATACCTAACCAGTCACCATCGCTTCTCTTTTTTTCAGTTGCTATTCTCCTCTAATTTATCTCGGTATCGAACCTGTTTCGCTCGAGTTTCCCGGTCATTCTACGCCAAATCGCATTACGACAACGCACTGCGATATGCCAGGAAGGGAATAGGCATTGACACCGGACATCCTACCTACGATTTGCTCCCAAGATGCTTGACGAAAACCTACCAACATTTTACTTCAGACAGCCTTCTAGTAATTCACTCTCTACGAACCTATACTTTACCCACAATGGATCAGAACCAATCGCGGAATATACTTTACAGAGACTCGACCCAACTCTCCCTCAAGCCAAGAACAAATATGCCGTTGCGCTAGGTGACGCCAGCGCCCAAGGCGTCATCTTTGCCGAAGTCCTGATTGAACCCGAATTCCAGCAGCCCAGCCTCTCGGCGGCCGAAATCCGCCAGCGCAATGGTGCGCCTCCAACTCCGACCCCGGTAATACCTGAAAGCTTCACAATCCAGTTGTACAACCCAGACCAGCAGGTCGTCATTCGCGGCGAGAAGAGCATGTGGATGGGCAAAGAGTCCTTCGAGTTTGAAATACCAGAGCAGACGTTTCGCATACCGTCAGCGTCGCAAGTTGACCGTCAACAGAACGACCCCGTCACAAGCAGTCTTACGCCCAAGATTATGTTCAAATGGAGGCGCGAGAGCAAACTCAGTAAAAACATGACCTGCTACATGACCGGTCGTTCTGTGGGTGGCAAGAAAAGCAAGGAGCCTGACATAACCGTGGCACTATACAAGCACGGGAGGGAGACATCCGTCACCATCTACGAGCCCAATCTACGGAGAGTCGAAGTCGAAGACCGCAAAGGTCTGGAGATTGTTCTACTCCTCGGTGCAGAGGTCATTCGCGAGATATACCTGACACCTAATCGAGACTCGTTTAACATAGGTGGTGCACCACCGAGTAAGCGCAAGAACTCTAAGCCCCTAGCCCAGTCGCCGGCCTCCCCTAAACCTGATATCTACACCATGACTTCGGGTGTCGGGGTTTCTATGCCTGCAAACGTGAACCCGCCCATCACACACCAGCCTACTCCACCACAAGAGAGCCACATTGGGAATGAGCGTGAAAGAGAAAGAAGAGACAAAGCTGAGCAGAAGAGAATAAAGAAAATGCTAGAGGATGAGGAGAGGGAACGGAGGAAGCGCGAAGCCGCAGTGGAGAAGGAAACTGAAAGATTGAGGAAAGAATACGGGACGGAAGGGCAAGACTATGGGCCCAAACCAGCCCTACCTCCACGGTCGAATCCAAATGCCAGCAATAATGCAGGCCCAAGTCGTCCTGCATTACATCTACAGACCCCAGCTCCGCCGCCGAGGCCCTTAAGCGCCGGACCAAGACCCGCGGGACCGGGGCATAGCAGTTGGTTCATCGGTCCTGCTATGGGTCCCGCTATGGCGCCTCCGCCGCAGTTCTTCGGGCCGCCTCCAACACAACCTCAAACGAGACCCGGGCGACGGAGAGGTGGGAGCGGAGACGGCAAGATATATAAGAAGAAGAGCACCTTTTTCTAGAAGACATAAGATGCGTATACATAGTAACTTTCGGTAGAATGTGGCACTTCCTTCCCAGCGAGCATGTTTCTTAGAAGCCTTATTATTACACCCGGTAGTTAGTTGATACCCATGATAAAGTCATTTTCACTTCATGTCATTTGGTTAGCTAGTGGCATTTTTAATTTCGAGCTTTTCACAAATAAATACGATCCTAGTCTTACGACTATGTTTATTATCACAAACCTCGAATCCTTAGTACGGAAGGCATGTCACTACTCCCTTCCAATTCTTCATTCACCCATTTCCTACATTTAAGCTTAGCAACATTCTCTTTTCTTCGCAACTACTACTTCCCTAATACTAAGTCTTCTTCCCTCATATAATCGGTTATTATCCAACGGGAATCACATAGCAAATTTGCTTCCACTCCGTCATCCTAGGAAAGTTATCACTCCTTTTCCACATTCTTCCACCATAGCAGTATCCTTTTCATATTACGGCATTTTTCAGAGGCTCGACCAGTTGCTTTCGGCGGCAACGTAGCCAGGTATATCATCACAAAAAAAGCCAGGGCATGAACAAACCCCAAGGGGCACAGACTGAGCTTCACTACCTAGGTAGCCTTCCTTCCCAGATTATAAGTACAGCATCTCGCCTAATATCGAACGGCGCCACTTCAGACTTGCCGTATACACGTGTTAGATTCCTACCACCCAACTAAACATACAACTAAACCCTTCCTTCCCGTTGTTAGTTAAAGTGTCAGGCTGTCCTGAACGGCTCAGTATTCATGAACCCCCCACCTATTTCCCCATCGTCTTTCACATTAATTTCCTCATTCGGATTTTCGTGCCAAAATGCCTTCAATGTTAAAAGATTGTGTCGTGGCAATCGCAGGTGATCTCAACAACCCTGAGTGGAGAGAGGAAAAGGTGAAGCAATGGGTCCAGTACTGGGGCGGCACATTCTCCGACATAGTTAATGATAACGTCACCCATCTTCTCTGTACTGAAGAAAACTACAAAAAGAGGATCGGTCCTGTCTGCGCAGCACTTAAGAACAAAGTCACAAAGGTTGTTGTGAGCGACTGGCTTGAAGACTCTAGTGAGTAACTTCCTCGTATCACAATCTTCTCGGAACTGTCATTATTGGGTGTAACTGAAAGCCATGTTGTCACAGCGATATTTTATGAGCCGTGTCTGCTACCTGTCCCTTAGATCTATCATGTAAGAATATCAGTTTCTGACACTAAATTCTAGTCAATGAAAAGAGACGCTTGAAGACGCGAGGTTACCAGCTCGACGAGAAAGAGAAGAAGGATAAAGCCGAGAAACGCAAGCTCGAACAAAAGAAGAAGTTTTCGAGCAATGCGAAAGATTACGTCGATGAACGTAAGTCATCAGGAGCTCATTTGATCTTTCCAAGGAGTGACATGTGCTAACAAGTAAACGAGAAGGATTCTGGCATGTTTACCGTGATAATACCTATTTCGAATACCGGATAGAACTCACGCGTGTCGACGAAGAGAGTGGTAAGATCCGAGAGAGGTATCAATTGACCGTAAGACACCGCCGTTATTCTACATGAATTACGCCCGCTTCCACCTATTGCAGTAACCAACTAACCCATCACCTATCTAGTTATGGGAGAGCAATGCAAGACCGTACAACTACTTATGCACCATCATCTTTACGAACTGTAAGCGCATAAGACATCAACAAAGGCTTCATGACTCCCCCGTTGACTTGGCCGCATGCCTCAAGAAATTCAAGTCATTCTTCAAGAAGAAGGCCAAAATTGAGTGGGACGATCGCATCGAGAAGATAGGCACCGCGGGTTCGGAGTATTTCCAATATCAGCCACCTGTACGTACCCTTCCCGCGCGGCCACCATTTCTCTCTTTCTTTGAAAAAGCAATGTAGTCTTCTTGATTTTAAGTCAAAGAGTTTTTAACCTTGAATTACAGACTGGAGGCAAGCCGGTAGGTCTGATAAATAAACGCCGTTCATCTCCTCACGGAGAGGAAGCGCAGCACGCCAACTCTGCGAAATATATTAATGCTACCAAGACTCCTGGGAAGCGTCCTAGAGAGGAGCTTATCACCGGCCATATCACACCGAATACAGGCGACAGCAAGCGTTCTACGAAGAAACCTCGACGTGAGAGAACAGGAACCGTCCCTGGAACTACTGAAACCGAAGTCAGTTCCTCTAAGCAGGCCCCTCTCATCGGCCCGGCCTCTAGATTCGAACAGCGTAAGCAGATCGAGGACGGGCTGGTCATCCCGTCAAAATCCAGTAATGCGAACAACAACATGGTGCAACCCCACGACCAATATAGGCGGGAGAAACACGACGCACCGGAGACCTCATCCAACGACAACGGATCCCGGGCGCACAACGCGGTGGAATACCCCGAGATAGAAGACGATTACTACACCATACGCAACGACAGCCACGAGACCGAGGTCGAGGCGCAAGACAATGAAGAAGAAGAAGAAGGGCCCCACGACATCTCCTCTTCCTCAGGCGCACGACATACCTGCGCAGTACCGGTAGTAGCTGAAGGAATCCTCCACGAGACGAACGGCGGCGTACGTCTGACCCGCGACAGCGAAGCGGAACCAATCGACCTCATGCGCTAAAGGCGAGCGATCCTCTACGCGCAGGTCCACCATGGTGGGCGGGATAGATGTTGAATGCCGGACTCCATGAAATCAGCACGAGGTCGAGGTTCGGATAACAACGCATTTTGTCTTTTTTTAACCTTGCGATGATTTCTCCGCTAAGCGTCTCAGGACACTATTGACTGGAGGTGATGCGCGCTGCTGCTAGAGATAATCTACCGGTACCTATAAGGTATCCATCTACCTTTTATCTAGCGCGATATGGCGATACGACTCATGAAAAGTCGATATTCAAGAATTTCTTACCGGTCTCTTATTTACAACCCTATGGCTCTACTCTACACCCTTAGATTAGATAGATAGATCCGCAGATAACTTTGAGCGAAGATTTAATTGATACTATATGCCTACCAGGTAAAAGCGCGTTAAGAACTGTGTGTAACTGGTACAGGGATTCAAGAGATGAGAAGAAAGCTAACTAGCATTACTGCAATCTGTAGTGGCATTATTCTCGTAGGTCGTTTCACCAGGAACAACTTATTCACAGCCATGCCATCCAAGGCCCAGTGGTAATCATACAATATCGACGTACATTAATCTCGTCAAGTCGTGAGTCATATCGCGGTTCTAACTCGTTACATGCTAACCTAACACTTTTTTGTCGCTCGGGGTCCTTGGTTTGGGTTTCAGTCTCCCCTCGTTTTGTTTTCACAGGAACACTCCCAATGACTTGCCTCATATCTGGACCTCCGCCCCACTATCTGCCCCGGGTTCCCAATCCCCCGATCAGAATCTGAGCTTCGGAAACACGAAGACCAGCAAGACCGCAAACACGGCAAGTCCCGCGATCCATGCATAGAGCACCATACGACCCCACCAACCCTTACCCTCGGTGAGCCGGCGAAGGTTTCCCATGCGGCCCGCGACGCCCTCGAGCCCTCGCTCGTTGCGGTCGAGCCCTTTGCCTGCACCCTCCAGCACGTCCTGGTCCTCGCGCAGCGCCGACGAGAATGCGTGGGTAGACGCTTTCAACGCCTTTGCCATCGAAACCATAGACTCGGTTAGCTTGTCTTGCTCCGCACGGTGGTGGTCAAGTATTGCCTCCGCCGTCGCGGTTGTTGTGGCGGTCGTTGTAGACGAAGCTGCTGCGGCGCCGAGGAGTTGGGATCGCAGCGCGGTGGTTGTTGTTGTTGTTGTTGTTGTTGTTGTTGTTGCTGTGTCCGTGATAGGCGCTTGCTGGGTGGTGGTTGCGCTTCCGCGGGGACGGAGTATGGATGACGTAGTTGTGCCTGTGGCTTGCGGCTCGGGAGGTTGTGATAGCGATTGTGACGGTGTCGGCGAGGCGACTTGCGGTGGTACTATGGTTTGCAAGGGCGGCTCCGTAGGTGTCGGCCCAGTTTCTGCTCGCTTTGCTTCGGGTAAGACGGTCGATTCACCCTCGTACTCGTCCTCTTCGCTCTCTTCATGCTGCACATTTCTTAACTCGTCACGGATGTGGTCGCCGGATCTCGAATCGGGACTCTGACTTGGGGTTAGGATGACGTCTCCGAGCAAGTCCTCGCCCTCGTCGCTGTCGTCTTCGTCACTATCTATGCTGGTATCGTCGAGCTCGCGCAATCTCTCGGCGAGTTGTTCGAATATGTCCCGTTTTTGGTTTAGGTCGGCCTGCATCTCCATCCTCTTTGAGTGCACCTTGATAGCCAGGGCATCCTGTTCTAGCTTTGTGAGGAGAGTCCGGGCGTACTCGAGGTTCTGCGGTAAAGCACGGTCAGCACGTGTTCTGGTCTGTTCCTCCTCGGGGTTTAGTATTTAAGTATTTACTATGCCGGCCTTGTTGCGTTCGTGGTCGCTTGCCCGCAGCCTCCGCTCTCTCTCGGCGTCAGCGTGCAGTATACTCTGTTGCAAACGGTCGAGCAGACGGGTGAGGTCTGTTAGCGAGTCGGGATTGGACACGCTTCTATGAGGCGTAATCGGTCCCTGCGTAAGGCGCGCCATACAGTATTTTGTTTTTAACAATGAACTAGCTTGTAAAATACGATAGGTCTGGCTTATGACGACGAGGAGACTAATCTGGTATTTGGTTTGTAGTTGAGTTGTTGCTGAAGACTAACATTAAATTGCTTCAAATGAAACATGGAGGGGCCGATGTCGACACAGAGCAGCACGCGTCTACTTAGTTGCATTGTGGTGCGGTTGGTGGGGCAGCCTCTTGTCGATTTAGGGACCTACTTACCTAGGTAGGTAAAGTACCTACGTACCTTACCTACATCTGTCTAGTGTATCTACTCCGTAGGCACTTTGAAGTGTGGCATTTTTCCACGGAGTACGTACTACGTAGTAGCGATTCCAACATCATATAGCCAACACATCTCAGTTCCAACCTTTTAAAATTGTGCAATGTTAGATCTGCAGCAACATTAAGAAAATAAAAATAAAAATAAAAATAAAAAATAAAGAACCTGTTCTAATTTTGTAGCTCAAAGTTATAGTTGCAGTTATAAATTATGTTATAGTCCTGTTAGAATAAAAGTAGCCGCTAGCTACTCTATTGGCAAGTACCTAAACACTACCTACCTAGGTAAGGTAGGTAACTAAGGGTACAATGCATGTAACGTAAAGAGAGAGCGCATATATATTATATACGCAATTAGGGGAAACCATCTTTCATTAGGTAGAGGACATAGTATATTAAGATGTTAGCCAACTATATTAACTTGACAAGAGCTTGACGTTGTATATTGGATTTTCCTACCTCTGTATTTGAATGTTGTGTAGATATAGGAGAATTGATAAAGCTGGTGTTGTTCGGGGTTTTGTTGGCCATTATTAGCCATGGATAGTGTTAAAACGATCTTACCGATGACTATTTCAGCCCGTCCGAACAGAGATGGGTTGAAGGGGCCCCGACCTAAAAGATCCTTATCTGATTGATTTGCAAAGAGTAAGTGGTTGCCTCCCCCTTCCATCCCAAATTCTTTGTCTAACATTTGGTCGGTTCTCATAGTTATCAAAGGGGCTGGAAACAGGTCTTTGGAGATAGTCTCCGATGGCCGCAAGGTCCCTTGGCCATTCAGAAGATTCCCTCTCACAGTTTCCTGTTGATCAAGGTTTGCCCTTTCGGCGTTTGTTCTAGGTCTCAGAAGGTCTCAGGAAATTCCGAGTAGCTTCAGAGGCGGTCTCAACAGGTATCCGAGGCCTGTGCGATATGCCTTTATATGTATGATGTGATGATATGACTACAAAGGTCTATTGCAGTTCGACGGCTGTAACGTGTCTCACGCAGGCTTCCGTACAACAATAGTCAAGTAGAATATTCGGTAGTATGGGAGAGTCGATTGTTTTGTTATACCTTGGGGACCTTGACACATTAGCAAGCAGTCATTCGATACACGGGATAGGGTTATGGGCCTTGTTTATATAATCGGCTTATATTGTTTCTCTTTAATTCCTGTCTCTCCTCGCCTGCACAAGACCATTTGCCTCCCTGCGTGTTAGATTACCTAATCTCGCATCTTCTCACACGCATCCCGTCGAAGACCCGTAAAGGCCAAAAGGCGCCAAGTAACAACAGGCTATCAACATCATACTTTCCGCTGTCAGGTTCAAGAGCTGAAGAGCTGCGAGAATCTAAAACTGCCTTTCTTTTAAATGCATGGACTCGTTTCACGCCATGCTTCAAGTAGTGCTGGGTGATTCAAAAGAGACGCTCAGGGGTTGTAGATATAACGCAAGTATCTAGTCTAAACCATAACTACACCATGAACGCAGTACAAAGAAAATGAACCATTCACGCTGTCAACAACAGTGTTAGATTAAAGCCGTGGTCTTAACAGTACCGGAAGCTCTGTATGGCTGTGACTATTATACCTCCCAAGATACCGGGACCATCTATGGCTGCAATAGCTATGTACAAGATAACACGAGAGCATAGTTATTCGCAATACGAAAGAGATAGGTTCCATATCCTATCGCTATGAGAGCGCTTAAACCACTTTCAGTATCATATTTCATTATTCATATCTATTACATCACCAATCTACTTTGCCCTTTTCATTACAATGAAACAATTCGTGATGAAGTTAAGCACGCAAGGTCTGCTTAAGTGAAATTTCTACTGCTAATAAGCAGGCGAGCTTCTAGATTATCGACACGTTGCTCAGCCCAATTCAAGTCCACATTAAGCCTCGAGAGACCGAACAACGACCGTACATAGGCTAGACAGAAGAATCTAGCACCGCAAATGCAACACCGCCAACACTTGTTTTTAGATAACTGAGGTCGTTTTTTTTTTACATGTACTTATAGATAGGAGGACTTCATTACGTAAGACCTGCATATACTATATATAGGCGTGCAATAAATTGAACTTGCTGAGCGAATCACTATGTTCCTTATCATTGGTCGATGCTGCGCTACTAAGTTTAAACCTATACGTGACGAACGAGATCCTCCTTTCCCGATGTCCCGAATCTACATCTCAGCTCTTTGCATTGTTCAAAAAATCAAGCAAGAAGTTGCGGTCCGCGGGCGATAGAGGCGTCGCACTATTACGTCTTGATCGCTGCGAAGCGAACGAAGCCAATCGGGACCGAGGCATTGGCCCGGGTCCAGTAGCCATGTGTTCAGATCCGGTTGTACTTTTAGTCATGCCTTGCTCAACTTCCGGCTGCGGCTTTCCAAGGATGGATAATAGCGTGTTCTTGTGTTCCACTGTCGAGTTCTGTCGAGGCTTGATCATGCCAGGCACAGGAAGCGTCGAGGCAGACGGGGAGCCCTGTGTTTGGGATAGAGGATTCGGCGCGCTACCTTGGTTTCCGCCATATGGATAAGATGGTGCTGCATGTCTTTGCGCTTGGCTAGGTGCTTGCTTTGGAGACTGCACCCTCGTATTCAGGTAGCTCTGGTAAGGAGACATTTGACCTCGAGGAGACATGTGGCGCCGAGGAGACATCTGCCCTCGTGATGATGCCGGACTCGGGTGGGAACGCACCGGTAAATGCATGGTAGCCTCATTGGAGTCCCGTCTAGATAGTGCTGGGCTACGAGCTGATCCTCGGCTACCGCGACGTAGTATAGAATGCGCACCGTAAGGCAGGTTAAGTTCGGGATTCCACTGTATGGGCTGCCCATTCTCCCGAGCGGCGGCTTTTAGGACATCAGCGGTAGATGGGCCTTGTCTCGTGCGCTGTTGCTTTGGTGAATCGGTCTTGTTGACTGGAGGGACAATCGCTAGCAATGAGGCGCCCTGCCCATCGACTTGGTTTTGAGGTATAGTAGACAGCCCGGTCTTCAATAATCCTAGTAATGAGACACGGTGCTGGTCTGTTGGTGCAGTGGGTCGGTTGCTACCGCCCGAAAAGGGAGCGGGTGCATTCATGGTTGCTGCAGGGTACGTAGTTGGCGGCAGAGTCGCACCACCATACTGGCCAGGAAATCCAGTCTCGGACGCATGGATTCGTTGTACTTGGTGTTGGCCTCCTGCTTGGGCCGACACGCTATTAGTTAAGGGCAGGGAATGCGTAGTAGATGGCTTCGCTGTCGTAGTTGGTAGGCTATCTCCCTTCAACACATTTAACAAGTTGGCAGGGTGTGCAGCTAATTGAGGTCCATGTTTTACACGATCATCGATGCCTCTATATTGATGTGGTTGATGCTGAGCATTCGCAGATCCAGGGTGGAAGCCTTGAGGTATGCTTGGAGGAGCGGGCTGATTGGCTACACCTGTAGTATTGGGCGAGGAGGCCAAATCGCGCAGATCACGTAAAAGCATGTCCTTTTGAACTTGTGGTGGTAAAGGCTGCGGATGCAATAGTTGAACGGGTGGGTTTTCTGGTTTGCGTGGTAATTGAGGGATTTCATTCGTGACAAAGACTTGGGGTCTGGGTCTATGATGGGGATATTGCTGTTGTAGAGAAGGGCCAGTATTCGAGTTGATATGGAACGATGACGGTGCTGAAGAGTCGGACGTAGGTATCCCCCGGGCCTGCCCATGGTGGTGCAGTGTCGACGAGTGAGGCACGTTTGTGATTTCTTGGCCATGAGAAGCATGAGGCTGGCCTTGACTCTGGCTAAGCGCAAATTCTGTGTTGATCATCTTAGGTTGTAGAATGGACAACAATGCCTGACCAGCCTGCTGGTTCGAAGTTTGAGACGGTAGCTGAAGACCTTGCGTTGGAGGTTTAATTTGGAGTAGCCGCTGTAACTCTTTAGTAGCGCTATCAATATTCTCCGGGTGTGAGCTGGAGGAGGCGGGCGGTGGCGGCTCGTGAAGCATATTATCATCCGTTAGGTTCTCGTCATAAAGGGCTGGCGGATGATGATGCCCAGTGTAAACTGGGGTGCTCTGCACGTCTACCTTTTTCTGCTTTAGTACCCATTGTCTTAGTTGCACCATGAACGGCGCAACCATGTAGAACTTTTCCTGGGAAGATGTCCCAGGTCCCTGGTTCTTCCCGGCGCCTTTCTTCTTCCTATAGGCGGGCAGATCGGAAAGTTTATACCACTTGATGTCGCCTATCTCCTTCCTCGTTCTGGTTTCGAAGATGGTGTCCTCTGGAATGCCACGGAAGACGTAGAGCCGCACCTGTTGGTCATGCATAGTGACCTCGAGGGGTTGAACAGGTGCGTTCGTCTCGACTAGGCCTGCTGCACGGATATCGTACCCTGTCTCCTCGTATACCTCTCGAATTGCACAGTCAATATCGTCTTCGTCTTTGTTGATCTTGCCTCGGGGGAAACTCCAGCTCGCCCCTTTCTTGTACCCTCTAACGAGAACTGCGGCGTCCATGGCGTCGTTGAGCATGACGGCTCCGCGGACGGGAACTCTTGTCTTGTATTGCATGAATTCATCGAAGGCCTTGAGGTGGGTATCGGCGGAGAAAGAGGCGAGAAGAGGGCAATGCTGGAACATCTTCAGACTGAAGGTCCTCAGCGACATGGATGGTAGGGCGGGATCCAGAGGTCGGATGAAGTCTTCGTAGAACCATTGGGCTTCCTCAATCTGAAAGCAAATGCGCGCCACGGATGAGAGGTCCTCTCGGGGGAGGTTTATGATGAAGCGGACGCAGAGGTCGTCCAGCCCTGCGGGTTGCTGTCAGATGATTGCGGGTCAAAGTGAATCATGATTGATCGTGTCTTGCAATGACAGCGTCGGTGGCGGCCATTCAAATGCGAAGGAGTGGTAAGTGGATGGAGCGAGAATGGAGGGTAACATACAATCTTCTAGGGACATTTTTTCTTGCGCCATGATGACTTCGACTGGCTTGCATGACCAAAGCTATCGAGCTGAAAGAGAGAGAGAGAGAGAGGCCAATGACAGAGAGGGAGGGGTCGCGTGGTGGTCTTGTAGGTATTATCGCGGCGGGTGTTTTTGGCAGACTCAAGAACCGGCGGGGTGATTGCCGATTGCGCTCGGCGGCGAAGGTCGGTGAGTAAGCTGCAAACGACCCTTGATAACACAAATAACACAATCAACAGTCGATACAAGTCGGCCTAGTATGTTCGTCTATGCACGACAATGCTGAGGATAACCTCGAGGTGTTCGATTGTGAGGCGGGCGCGAAGAGGAGAGGGGATATATTGCTGGCGTGGCGGAAAGATGAAGGACAATGGATAACGACTGAGGTGGCAGTGGTGATTGACTGACTACGTGGACGTAAATACTACCAAAGTGTGGTTGGTTTGGCGATGCCCAACCTACTTACCGTGGCGTTGCATGGCGTGCTGTACCGAGGCGGGCCACTTCCATGCTCCTACCTAGGCTAGGAGGTACCTAAGCTCCAGAAGCTTTGTGGCGTCTCTTGGTCTAGACGTGGCTGAGAAAATGGGGCGGCCAATACTTACGAATAATGACGTAGGTACTTACTACGTAAGTAGTTGGTCCTCGCCATAGCACGGCTAAATCGTGAGTTTGTTTGGTATAGCTTTGCTCGATTATTACTCAGGTAGGTACCTGTTATGACAGGACTAGCAGCCAATTGTAAATCAATAGCTAGTTATTCAATTCTATGTAGTCAGATTATTTAGACAGTTTAACGCGACACAATTGTCAACATTGATCAGTTGTCTGTTTTTACCCAACAGAGGTAGGTATTCATTCCATTGAAGCCCCACACCAGGGCAGCGTGAGGACGCACATTATCTAATCAAAGTAGAAGTTTAATGTGCTATGCGAAATCGAGGGTGTCTGAATAAAAAAATTCCGTACACTAAATATCCGTATTACTCTATGATAGCTATGTTTTCGCAGTAACACACTGGACATAATTCTAGTAGAACATATATGGGCGGACGCTTACAACATACCAATTCAAAGTCTTGTGAGCGCCACATTAATCCATAGGCCTGCCTGATCCTATAAGTTGCAAAACCTACCATTCTACCTATTCACATTTGCTACTTGGAAAAGCTAGTGCTGAAGCTAAGTATTGGGGGCCATTTCTAATTTTAGTATCGGGAACTACCCTATTTTGCGGATCCAATTCCACGGAATCGGGCCAAAAGTGGATCGGCGGCCTGGTAGGCATTGTTAAGCATTATTATCCTGTTATTAAATGTACCAGTTTGTAGGCTCTGTAGATCGGATCATAATGCTCCATGTGACACGAGACGACCTAGCTCTGTGTAAAATAGTCAATGAGAAAGTGTATCGTTAAAACGGTACGTTCCACGTCACATGATCATCACTAGGTATATGGCACACGGGGAAGTTACCCATGATGTAAAGCATTCGAATCTCTCATTGTCCTAGGGCAATCATCTTGCAATTGGGTATACCTAGCTCCAATACTCCTCATACTGCAGCTTCGTCATCAATATCCCACAGGCTATTTCACAAACAGCTATTCTTCGTTTCACCCTACTTACCGAGGTCGTAACGGAAGATAGGGGTCTCAATTTGGCCCCTCCACAAAGCACAAAGGCTGGTAAGGTAGTGGTTTATGCTACGACATCAACAGTGCTTGGCATCCCAGACGACGTGTCGAACTTATCGTCACTCTCATTATTATCATCGTCATCAATGCGAAGCATGTCAAATCGATTGCGTGTGCTTGCCGTGGACGTCTTCGCAGGGGTTGGATGCGGCTTTGTCGATGTCTTCTGAATGGCCTCAAAGGGTTGGTCACACTCATCGATATCCCACTCTATCTTGGACCCCTTGTATTTCCTAGAGACCAGTTAGATTTGTATGATGCCTACCAAAGTGTCACAGAAAGACCTACGCGCGGCTCATCATGCATGTTCTCGCAAACATGGCATTATGCACAGAGTTGGTCTTTATGTAGCAGCTTCCCCCAATGAACTCAACCTTGACCACAATTAGGTTATGAATGTGCTCAAGATCCTCGCGGACGCTGTCTTCGGTATGGTGGGCACCGCAACGTCGAATTATTAGGTTACGAGTAGCGCCGGCAGCGATTTTGTTCGCTACGTGCCCGGGAAGAATGAAATGTCGATCAGCCCAGCGTGTGAAAACCTGACTCACGGTGAGTAATTGAAGTATGGCCAAAAGAATTGTGATTGCACACCCTCTTATTCTTTATATAGATGTCATTCTTTCTCGCGTGTTCGTAGAAGCGGACTGCATCCTCTTCTCGAACGAATGATATGGATGCAATGTGTTCAGCGCTGCGGAGAAATACATCCAGTAGTCGTCCGCAACGCACTACACTAGTCACATCTCCGAGATTGGTAAAGGTAGGCAGCCCACAAAATACGATCGTTCGTTTACACATTCGAGCGTAGGGGGGCTTATTGAGTTGAGAAAACGAGTCACCCTGTAGGTCTGTCGGCCCGTCGGCGGAATATGAAGGAGTTAAAGTGCCTCCTAGGGGTTCATGAGTACTCCAATCATGACTCTCTTCGAAGGTAAAAGGTCTGGCTCCTCCATTGAGGTACGAAAACTGTCTAGTAGCACTATTCGTAGTAGAACTATAGGCGTACGATGCTGCCTGGAAAGAGGAGATTGGGCATGTAGCCTGATTTGCACGTGCTTCTAGGCCATTGGTCTGGTTACGATCGTAGGGAGGTGTGATAGCGACAAAGGAATCGGCGTCGTTAATACTAGTGGCATCCCGGACGAGTGTCTAACGGTTGTTAGTGAAGCGAAGAAAATGACAGGATCAAGGGTATGGTCATATTGTGGCGTTTGAGAAGTACAGCATCAAAATGAATACTTACGGCGATATTCTCCTCTGTGACACCAGCTCCCAAAAGACTTCTTTTAAGGTTTGCTAAGAAACATTAGCTAGTTCCTAATATATATTACTATATAGTACTTGTCAAATAGTGTAGCTTCTTACCGAATTGGCGCGAAAGTAAGACAAGATGTTCGTAATCTTTCTTTGGGATTGTGATGATTGTCTCATCATCACGAGTGAATTGACTTGCACCTAGGCCATCGTTGCTCTAGTGATAATTCACTTTAGTAAGAGGACAGACAACAGGTAATAGTGATGCCCTTAAAGTAGGAACGCACTTGTTGGGCCCTAGACAGCAATATCGCGTTAGGTTTTCGACACGACAACACAGGCAAGGCGGTATCATGGGAATCAGATAGATTTTATGGACGTGAATGACTAGGTAGAATACTTCAGCCTCACCTTCGCACAAGAGTTTCGAAATAGGCCTTGTCAATGGTGACGGGATCTGCTATTGAAGTTGGCATAGCGGGGCCTGAGAAGATCTAGTCTTCTCTTATCCCAAAGACTCTAAAAAGAGAGACGATGAGGGAAGCAAACAAGTGTGGGAGGACGGGTAGGAATTAATATATTGAATCACTAGGGGGGTAGATTATATTAGGCGGCTAGGGGAGTCAAAAGGACGGGAGTGACAGGGGTCCACAGCATCTCGGCAGGCACTGTAGCAGCGACTTCTGTAATAACGCGGGTGCCATGGCGTTGCCTTCCCTGAGGTATAGGTGGTACCTATCCTATTTATGGAAATACCGGCTACCACAACAGGTAGATACCGTATTAGGTAGGGTACCTATGGTTACTACTATGGTGTCACTAGCCCAGGTTTTATTGGGTTGTTCTTCCTGCAGTTGGTGCAAAGAGACATATAATTGTTGGTTGAAGGTGGTTGACTAGGCAAGTCAATCGTTTAGACTTTCCGTATGAAGGTTGGATAGACGTGCCTCTACGTATCTGGCATATAGGGCATACCTGTACCTATACCTACTATATACGCAAGTATGCAGGCAGACCGGCGATATATACCCAGGAATCTTTGTAAGGCTTTGATGCTGTGATGGTGTAAGTAGTTGAAGCAACCACGACCACCCCGCATGTTTTTGACAGATTTGCCAAGACAGCCTAGAACCATCTGGGCAATCACTTTGGCTACGTACGTAGTAAGTACCTGGGTACTACTGTGCACAGTGGGGCTGATCTACCTGTATCAATACTCTCAATAATACTTCCTACCTGACATCCAGGCATATATCTAGAGGCCGAAGCCACTAATGTTCAAGTGTGAAGGCGAAGTGTTGTGGTTTAAAGTATGCGATAGTAAGTCTATTTAATGCCTTCATTAAGCCAAGAAACTATGTCCCGTTGCGATTAGTGCATACGAGTTAGATTGAGACGTTAGATAAGAGCTTTCTCCTCCAATCCAGATCAATGCTCCTTGTCAGAAGTCTTTTCCATGAGATTTTGTACAATCAACCAACATGTGCTGACAGCCTCGATGCTAACCATGAACATCATGTGCACTTCAACGGCAAATCACAGATCAAAGCCACCCTCTCTCTTCGTAATAAGATCTACAGTTTTATTACAAGGGATCTTTTGTTCAAGCAATCATAATACTGCCCTTCATAAGAGACCTAGAAACGCATCGCAAGAAAGGGGGAGCTCGTCGCATAAATATATACATGATAGAAAACCACTGGCAAATTGGTGCATAAGAAGATATGCTCCTGTTTGACCGGCTTCAATTGATGTCACTCAAGTGCAACGTCTAATCGTGTCACAATCTGTAGTAAGTCTGCTGCTAATCACCTTTGCCGCCACTTTTGTCGAATGCTACTAAACGACGATGGCTACCATGCAAGCGCCGAGAGGTTCCTTATCGGAAGATATAACATATGAGCTATTGGTGGAGTCCCTTTTACTGCGTAGGTACGTCACGGTTTCGAGCTTTGTTCTCAAACTGCCTCAACATACTACGTAGGTACACTTTATAGCCTCGGAAATAGTAGAAAGATATTTTTCTCGCTGCGCACTTCAAGTGATAAGAAAACCTCTTATAGGGGTTAGTTGATGGGACGCAAAAGCTGAGCATCAATCGAGACATTTATTACGTGGCTTGACTTGCTTGCTTCTGCAGTCCAGCCTGCACATTCTAATATCTAAGTAGGCTATAGCATTCCATCTCGCTCTAGAATTTGTCACTAGAATGCCTACCCACCACTTACTATGTATACTTAAATGACTCTTGGCTGGGTTGACCACCTCCTGCTAACTCAAGCAGCCCCAGAGTCTGAACGCACCAAAGAACGGATTTACTGGCTTTATAAATTCAACCAATTCGAATTCGGGTAGGCGAGGCGACAGGCAACCGTTTCTATTCATCAGGGGCAGACCAGTTCTTGATTTGGGCGATTGTGATTAGATGTTTCGGGGGCTTTTTAAATTTTGGAGGAGCATAATGTCTCAACTGTGGACAATATGGGGACGGAGTTGTCACACGACATAGGTTCCAGCCTAATTGGTTGTTCAGATTTCGAGAGGATATGGGGAAGAGGTCAAGATTGAATATAGAGGGAATGCGCGGCTTTTCAATGAGGTACTGAATGAATACAGAACTTGTCTACTCCTCGGTAACAAGTAGGCCCTATTTTTAGGTGGTGAGAAAACCGCGTCTCGTCCATTCGCTTACAATACTAACACACAGGATTTGGCGGATAGGTGGGACTTTGACGGGAATACGATCTGGACTTAATTTAGCGCATCTCTGGATTTGTACTGTATAAGTAGTGTAGGTTAGGTATGAGTATCCAGTCGTTACATACTGAGAGAAAAAGTAGTATTGATTGGTCAACGTGCCGCGAGTACAACGTCAAAAACAGCAATACCAGTTAAGCTTGTTCGCAGGTCACGGTCACGATGTGTAACCAACAGCATGGAGGAGTATTTACCTAGGTAGCCCTTTTTGCATACCTATCTTTTTCATTTTTTACTTCATTTTTTTTTTTTTTTCCCCTACTTGTCATTCTTTCTGTCAAAAAAAAAAAAAAAAAAAAAAAAATATTAAAAAAGAAAACAAGTTGGCGCGACAAGGATGGCAGCTGGCAGCTCGCCTTGATTTCGTCTGCCATTCCCGGTGTTGAGCCAGGGGGGTGAGCAGGGGGGCTGTCCAGTTGTTGCTGCTGCTTGTTCCCCTAAAGACGCTTGCTTAGACCTCCGCCACCACTGCCACCCACTGATGATCTCCATTGCTGGGATGTGGTTATGCCCGCCAAACCCTTCTGGTCTTGGTCGCATGCACCCGGCGGCCTAATGCTCGTGTTCGCTAGCTAGGCCAAGTCGAATCTTAGCCACGCTTTTCCCGGGGCATCACCTCATCTTCTGCTTTGCTTTTCTGTGACTGTCACCTTCACCTTTAAACCGTATCGATGACATGACTGCACCAGACGTCTTTCATCCCCTGCAGTAATTCTTTCTCTCGCAAAACCGCTGTCACTCGCTTTG
The DNA here is from genome assembly GCA_022495085.1 of Xylaria sp. FL1042. Taxonomy (NCBI): domain Eukaryota; kingdom Fungi; phylum Ascomycota; class Sordariomycetes; order Xylariales; family Xylariaceae; genus Xylaria; species Xylaria sp. FL1042. The sequence continues at coordinate 152,817 of MU380224.1, forward strand.
GAGAAAGTTCTATATCGCTCGCTCACCTTTTTTGCATTAATTCTCGTCTCGCTCGTTGGCGAAGCCCGAACTATCGTTTTAATACTGCTGCATTTGGTGATTGTTTTCTTCCCTTCGGCGTGCAACCACAACAACATCGGCTCGAGAAAGAGGTCCGACCACCTAACTTACAACCGAGACGTGACCGACCGCAACATCTAACGGAACGCTTCTTTTCCGGCCGGCCTGCTGATACAAATTCGGAATCTGAACAATTAGCAGCTGCTTGTCAAGGAGCCCCTGGAATCGATCACTTTCCACCTCCATCTCTCCGGGTCGACCGAGCATCCTAATACCCCCGAGCATCATCACATTCCACCCTTTAAACATCAAGATGAGGAGCCCACAACAAATATTGACAATCGCCCTTGCTCTGTCGCCCTTGGCAGCAGCATGGTCCAACTGGCTGCCTGACATAGACTCTCTAGTAGTACGGCAAGACGATTCATCCTCCTGTAAGTGCAACAAGACGGAAATCGACCTCGACACCCTTCACCTATACTGACCATCATCTAGCTCAAGAAGACCAACCTACAAAGACACCATCACCAGGCAGCTCAACTGCCGACGATGCACCTAAAGAAACTGGCTCCTCCAAGCCTACCGAGTCTAGTAATGACTCCTCCTCTGCCACCGGGACACCGACGAAGTCTGCTTCGGGAACCAGCAAAACCAGTAAAACTACCGGCGCGAAGCACACAACGTTCAACGCGTTAGACCCGGCCGGTGGCGTGGCCTTCATCGACCCGCCGATTACAGCAGCGGAGACATTATACCGTATCGACAACACGGATCCTATCACCTGGAAGTGGAACTACACGTCGCTGCAGGGAAAGCCATCAGCCATCGATGTGCTGATCTCGTGCTCGAAGGCTACGGCGACATGGACGTTGACGCAAAACATGACGTTCGAGCCCACAGCCACCTTTACATGGGACTCGAACAAGTTCCAGCAGAAGCAGATAGGGAACCAGCTTCCGGTAGAGCAGTACACGCTGCTCGTCTACGACTCGGACGGATCCTTCACTGACACGCCCGAGCCCGGATACCTCGCACCATACGCCGGCTTCCAGTTTGGTCTGTACACAGCCAAGCCCTACCAGAACCTCAGTGAGTGGAAGTGCGTCACCTGTAGCGCGGCAGCCGGTGGTCCCCTCGATCGCCAAGCCCTCAGCTTCGCTCTCACCATGACGGTGTTTACCGTCCTCAGCTTCACATGGTACGTGACGGGAATAGCAGCGCTGATATAAATCTTCACGAGCGGATGAAGAAAGAATTGTACCCGTTACCTGTCGCTGCTTTAATTTCGTCAAGGCGTATGCGCCCGTCCTCCCCGTAAGAGACGGTGCGGGTAACAGCCTGCATCGGACAGACAAAAACGACCAACTGCATCATAGTCGACGTTTATGCACGCATATATCATGCAACATTAGTAATAATCATTTTGGCGGGGAAATCTGGAGAAAGCTACTACACTGTCATATTGGGATGAGGAAAGGGGCGTTTTGTTCATGATTTGCTCATGTTTATAATTGTATCTATCTGGACATTTACACTATTATTAGGTATACAGTCGGTCATTAACGGTTCTATGCCACATACACATAAACCTACGGCTCGTATTTATGGGAAAAAGTAGTAGATCAACTACATATTTGCATGTGAGACGGACTCCTACGAGGCTTGTCATTTACCTGGGTAGCTCGCAATGATATTGAGAATACTATTTAAGCTTAAACACGTGATTCTGGCTCTTAGATCTATGGGTTCGCATGCAGGGAGTTGTATAAGTAGAAAGGTTGAGAAACGTGCGTGTTGAGGTGGGCCAGGTTTCACGAAATTATTGTTTTGTTCTTCAACGACAGGTAGCTATTAAACCATGCGTAACGAAAACCCGCCACCTCGCTCCTCTTTATCCCTGCCAGCGAATATGCCGCTGAAATCCACAGCCCCCAGCGCAGCAGCCTGCCCTCGTCCCGGGGCATTCGGCGTGTCGTGCCGCCTCCGACGCTCCTGTCCGGCCTTGCTGGGGAACGTGGGGAACATGGCCTCGTGCTTGGGTTTGGGATCCTGGCGGAAATACTCGTGCTGCAGCATTTCCTTTGCCGTGGGACGGGCGTCCGGGTTCAGCGACAAGAGCCCCGACAGCAGGGCGCTGCCCGCGGTCGTGAGGAGCGGGAACCTAGCGCGGATGACGGAGCCCGTGGCTGCTGGGACGTTCTTCGAGGGTAGACGCAGGGAGCGTGCGTTGGGCAGCCGTCGGAACCCCGGCCACGACTCGTCGGTCGGGATCCCGCAGAGCTCGAAGATCTTGCTCAGCGTGTCCACCTCGTTCTTACCGGGTAGCAGGGCCTCGCGCGTCAAGATCTCGGCGAAGATACATCCCACGCTCCACATGTCGATGGGAGCACCGTACGTCTTCGTCCCAAGCAGCAGCTCTGGCGCCCGATACCACAACGTCACAACTAGTTGTGTCAGTTTCGGGGCGGGGTCGCCGACGTAGCGCGCCATGCCGAAGTCGGCTATCTTAAGCTGACCCCGGTTATTAAGTAGCAGGTTCGACGTCTTGAGATCACGATGTAAGATCCGGTAGTCGTGGAGATAGGCCACACCGCTCGCGAGCTGTAGCAAGAGCGTCTTGACTTCGGAGGCGAGGAATGGCTCTGGCATGTCCGCGAGGATGCTCTTGAGATCATGCTCGACGAACTCGAGCACGAGGAAGATGTTCTCGATCCGCGACGTGTCCTCACCGACCACGACCTCCCGTAGCTTAACAATGTTCTTGTGCGAGCAGTCTTTTAGGATCTGTATCTCCCGTAGCCCCGTCTCCGTCAGCCCTACTTGAGAGACTTCATCGTTATCGAGCTTGAGTCGCTTCAGCGCCACCACCGTGCCCGTCTTGATCTCCCTCGCCCTCGCCACCCAGCCGTACGCGCCCTCTTCGATGTCGTTCAGCTTATCGTAGTTCTCGACGCTGCGCGAAGGAGCCCACCCGCCGCCCTCGAAGCGCAGAAGCTTTGCGTTCTCGGTGTCGGCAGACTCGCCCTCTTCTCTTTCGGGCGTGAGCTTCCGTCGCTTCGCGGGCGGTCGGTCGCCTTCTGCTTCGTCTTGCTGCTGCTGCGTTTGTAATTCTTGTTGTCGCGCTGCTTCGGCTTCGGCGCCTTGCTTTTCCTCTTCTGCTGCCTTGGCTGCCTTCGCGGCTTTTAATCGCTTCTTCTCCTCTTTCTCTTTCTTGAGCTTGGCTTCCAGCGCTGCATCTTCCTCGGTATTGGCCCAGCGTGATTTGCTTGCCATTGTGTTGAGGAGGGGTGTGGGTGGTGACAGAGATCGATTGGGTTATCGCGTAATCATTGCTTGGGTCTATCCAGTACTGAGTGTTGAAGAAGCTCGGGAAGGTGCCTGAATGAAGATGAATTGTATCAAGAGGCACTAAGATTAAACTAGTAATTGCTGCAAACTATAAAGTAAAACAAGTAGGTAGTTAGTAGTTAATAGGTAATAATTAAAGTTCGAGGTTGATCGAAGCAATCGGAGAATAATCGGGCTAAATTCCCGGTAACTTTTTCTGAAGCTCTCTTGATACAGGTAGGTACAAGTTTCGATTGAGCTTTCCCAATTCACATGTGCAGGTCAACCATTAGGTACTTACCTACTTACCTAGGTAGTACTAAGACCTATATAACATCTTGCATGGTTGAGATTTTCCTCTGTCAAATAACTTTTTTCTTAATTTGATAATATGTGCTACTAAGATCTTGGCCGAGATGAGGTCAGCCGTTCTGCGTTCAGCCCGGACCGGGTTAGGATACGCATCTCGTGGGCCCGTGCCACAGGCATCAAGTCTCTTATACCGGAGTTCCAGGGGCTTATCCGCAACGGCCGCCAGAAGAGAAGAGGAAAGAAAATGGTCGACGCCACTGGCAAAGCAGCTCGCTGAAGCTATCAATGTATGTCACTCGCCTTAGAAAGGAAGAGGGAAATGCTAAAAACAATTCTAGATTACGGGTCCGGTACCACTGGGGAGCTACATGCGCATGTGTCTCACAGCTGATGTCGGGGGATATTATACGGGGGCAATTGAAGCCGGCCGCGACCAGTTCGGCCAAAAGGGCGACTTCATCACATCGCCCGAGATCTCCCAAGTCTTTGGCGAGCTGATTGGTATCTGGTTCGTCGCAGAATGGATGTCTCAAGGTCGTCCACGGTCAGGAGTTGAGCTCATCGAAGTTGGCCCCGGTCGAGGCACATTGATGGACGATATATTGCGAGTGAGTCTCTATCCTGATTACCAACGTCACATCGGCAGGCCGCATGTCATAAGCCATCCCAGCTAATGCTCTCAGTAGACGATTCGAAACTTCAAAGACATGGCATCTGCTATTGACGCCGTCTACATGGTCGAGGCAAGCAAGGAGCTGCGCGTGGCGCAGAAGAACCTCCTCTGCGGCGACGACGCTGCGATGCGCGAATCAAAGGAAGGCTGGCACAGCACTTGCAAGTACTCGGATCTACCGATTGTCTGGTCAGACTCGATCAAGGCAGTTCCGCAGAACGCGAGCAAAACCCCCTTCATCGTGGCGCACGAGTTCTTCGATGCGCTGCCCATCCACGCCTTCCAGGTCGTCGAGGTGCCACCGACTCAGCAGCCACCCACATCAAGCGGCAGCCCGCGCTCCGCCTCGACCACCACATCATCCCCTACGCGGCAATGGCGGGAGATGGTCGTCTCGCCGACACCTGAAGGGACAACTCACGCGGACCTCGGCACGCCGAAATCCTCCCAGCACGAGCCCGTCCCGGAATTCCAGCTCACCCTCAGCCCCTCGCAGACACGACACGCACAGTACCTCCCAGAGTCCTCTCCGCGATACCGCGCGCTGCGATTCACCCCCGGCGCTCTGATCGAAGTATGTCCGGATGCCTCTCTCTACGCCTCGGACTTCGCAACGCGCATCGGTGGATCCGAGGCTCACCCGAAGCCGCGCCCCTCCGGCGCCGCGCTCATCCTAGACTACGGCCCAGCAGACACGATCCCGACGAACTCGCTCCGCGGCATCCGGCGTCACGCGCGCGTGAGCCCCTTCGCGGCCCCAGGCCTCGTGGACCTCAGCGCCGACGTCGACTTCCTGGCCCTCGTCGAGACCGCCACCCGCGCGAGCGAGGGCGTCGAGTGCCACGGCCCCGTCGACCAGGCGCACTTCCTCGAGAGCATGGGCATCGCGCAGCGCGCCGAGATGCTGACGAAGAAGGTCGGCGGCGATGACGCCGCTAAGAAGGCTGAGATCGAGAGCGCGTGGAAGCGTCTCGTCGATCGCGGGCCCGGCGGCATGGGCAAGGTGTACAAGGCGCTTGCTATCCTGCCTGAAAACGGGGGCAGGAGACGGCCTGTTGGTTTCGGTGGCGATATATAAGTGCCTAGGTTGGTTAGGTTAGGTTTGTTTGATGAAATAGTGTATTACAGAGGGGACAAAGTAATGCATACTTTTGCCATTGTTAACCCATAACCCGGCACACGGGACGAGAAGTGTATGATACTAGGTACTGTATTTCGTATACATATATCTCAGGATGCACCGGGACGATGGAGAACTCGAGGCAAAACTTGTACAAAAAGATGTTTCGATAATCATAAACTAATAACAGTATATCTCCCGATGATGTTCTCAACATGTCCTTAACCCTCAGCGGCTAGTTCTTTTATACCACATGCGAGGTCCTCATAAAGCCCCTTCGTAATTTCGCCGAAGCAAGACTTCACCCACAAGGCCCAAGTGAATGGCAAATTACAGTGAAGACGAGATCGCCTCAGAAGCAATCGTGATTGCTTGTCAATGCCTCCAACGCCGCGTAGAGTCTCTATGTTAGTACAGTGATGAAACACGCCACGACCCAAGTATACATTTTGCAGTGCCCTCCCCCTAACGGGCCCGCCCTTGTCTGTCTTTTTTTAACTCACTTCCTCATTTGTTCTTTCCTACAAGTTTGGACCCTTCTCCTCCTTCCTCCTCCTCATCATCACTGAACTTGTCACCATCCTCACCGACGGCAAATATTGTCTCGCCATCAAATGAGTCGCGCGGCGATTCCGGCTTTGCCGGGGCTCTACTTGGCCCCTGTGACGCCACGCCGGCACCGTTTGCCGGCGCCGGTTGCGGTTTCGTGGTCTTCATCCCGACCTGTGCTTCCTCATCCTCGTCTGAGTCATCCGGGGCCCCAACATCGGCGAATTCGAATCCACCATCTTCGTCTTGGGCAATCTCGTCGCTCATTGCAAATCGGCGATTGTTTGCAGTTGGTCGCCATACATAGGCAACCCAAGCCACGTCGGCAAAGTAGACAAGATTCAGCCATCCATCAAGTACGAACCACCGGGACTTCCAATGGAACGGTACGTAGTCAGGGTCAGAAGCTGATGCGAAGGAGAAAGAGTTGAAGAAGAAGAAACCAAAGATGACAAGGATGCTAATCAAGATGCACCACCAAAGTTTTCTGTACATGGCCTCTTTAGCAGTCTGCTTGCGCTCACGCAAGTCCTTAAGAGTGAAGTTGAGCGAATTGAGTGTCCACACATAGAAAGCAGTCAAAGTGCCAGCAAGGGGAAGCACAATGAGAAGGACGTAAGGTCCTTGCAGCGGTCAGTAAAGTCCCATTCGGTGCAGAGATTTGAATTAAGCATACCAGCAGCTTCCGGTGAAACGAGCAGACTAGTGATCGCATAGACAAGTCCGAAAACGAAGTGTGCAATAGCCAGCCATCGAACATAAATCATGGTCTTGCCCAACGACGGTTTAACAACGCCGTAGCCCATACAGACAATGAGCAACAGGAAAAATGAGAATGAGTTGCGGAATGCATTTAGAATAGCCACTAGGATCAAGAGTACCTTAGACCCTATGCTAGAACCGTTCCTATTCAGAAAATCTATAATCGTAAGCGACGATTCGGTATTCGCCTCGTGGAATGCTTACCATAGAAGCCCCAAGTCAAAAGCATCTCAATAACAAGGAAAACTAGGATAGCCGTAATATAATTTTGTACAGGTACTATGATTGCAAATCAGCCAAGAATGACAAGTGGATATGGAGGGTTGCTTACAGATATCATATCTGTGTTGATAATATAAGAAAGCCCAGAATCTAATCACGATCAGTTTAAGTACGGGACTGCAGTAAGGTATACTCTATCTGTAACATACACAACAACCACAGCGTAGAGGATCGTTATGCCACCATAGAAAGGTAGTTTTGGTATCTGGCTTGCAGGAAGCTCGCCGTAGGCCTCGCGAAATTCGACAACACCCTTAAATTCTTTGGTGCTATAACCAAAGGCGGCGACGCAATAGTAGCCAGTCTTTTTAATAGGATAGTTGATGGGCGCAGTGGACTTGAGGTGTACAGCTTGTGTCAAGATCAAGTTTCCCGACTGTTCAGTCGCATTCGGAGCCACGATCCATTCACCTAGATGAGATTTCTCGCAGAGGTTAAGCTTGACATTGTCTTCGGTGCATATCCGCTCTTTCTTGAATAATTGTTAGCGTGTACCTAGCATAGTCGGTATCCATGGCGCATACGATGAAGGATTCTGGGTCGGGATAAGCTCCAATCAAGTCTTGGTCTTTCCATTCGAAGATGACCAAGCTCACTATGGGGTCTTGGTCGGCTGGGACGGTATCGTTGGGGAACACGGTGAGAATGAAGGGATCGACCGGGCCACCCCAGGCTGCTTTGCTGTACATGCCTACAGTGTTGATGAGCGCAGGTAGAAACAAACGGGAGAGAGAAGGGCACATACCAGCACATTGTTGCCAGTTCTCATCGGATTGGTCCTACAGCAAGTTGGGTGAGCAAAGGAGACATTCGTGGTAACAGGCGCGTAACCTACTATTTGAACCTCCAAAGCCTGGGCAGTCCAAAAAGACAGGCCCAATACTGTCAATGCCGATAACCACATCTTCATGATGGCGCTGCGTCGGTTATGAGGCGTCGGCGCGCAAGGCAGCCTTGTCGGGCAGCACGGATCGAGTGTGCCCGTTCGTATAGGGATCGCTCTCCTGGATGCACGACGAAGGGTACGCAATAGATTGTTCCTAGTCGCTACAGCCCTCTGTGTGGGTGAGGCTTCAAGATGGCACAGTGTGCAGTGCGCGATATGGATAAGTTTGCTCAACTCAGGAGAGTTGAAGTACAACTTGAAAATGACATGGAGTTTACGTAGTAGTTAGGGGCGGCCTATAATTTTAGAAGCTAGGTATGGAAGTAAGTATTATATTGCCAACTCTTTAGGTAACTTAGCACTTAGACGTAGCAAGGGACCGTGTCGCGCCAGGAACATTGTTACTAGTGCCATGTTAGTATTCTAAGTGCGATTATATGTACCTACCATATGGAACTTTGCCCGAAAGGTACATTTGTAGCAGCTGACAGTACCTAGCACGCCATCATATCTAGCAGGATCTAGGTATCTATAATCGCGATAAGATAAAAGACAGCGCGCTACCTCTAGCCTACAGCCGTCGCGCTACATCATATCTACAACATCTTCATTCCGCAACATAAAAAACGTCCCTGATCTGTATAATCATATATCTGGCGCACCCACGGTCCCCTTGCTAGTTGGGCAGTTTTATACGCTGGGGCTCGTCTACTAAAGATGGGCAAAGGCACAGACAAGCTCTACATTACACACTCAGAGTGGGCTTCCTCTGACGCTTTTTCTGCGAATACCGGCTCTCGATCCAAAGCGACCGGTGCTCCGTTTCGACGACTTCCCTTTAACTTCTGCGCTGCAAGTCTGCAGCCTTTTAAAAATCCGGTTTGCACGCCCGACGGTACTATATTTGATACCGAAGTCATTTCAAAATGGCTAGAAAAGCGCAAGACGAACCCCGTCGACGGAAAGCCTCTAGCTGCTCGCGACCTGATCAAGCTGAATTTTTCGCGCAATGCAGATGTTGACAGTAAAGCCGCAGATGGATCAGGGAGTGATGGGAAAGGCGACTTTATAGATCCTGTCACTTTCAAAGTTTTCACTGACAATACACACATCGTTGCTATCCGACATGGAACCTACGCCAATGTATTCGCTTTTGAAACAATCGAGAGAATGAACATCAAGGCCAAAATGTGGCGGGATTTACTTGACGACGCCGAGTTCGGTCGCTCAGACATCATAACACTTCAAGACCCCCAAAATGCCGCTAGTAGAGATCTAAGTCAATTCAAGTATATCAAGGATGGCGAGGATGCGTTGTTGACGAACGAACAAGAAGAGGAGCGGAAAGAGGGGAATGTCAATATCGCCGCTTTAGGCAGGGTTGGCGACAAAGTGTTAAGAGCAAAAGAAGCAGTCGAAAAGGCGAGGAAAGAGCGCGAGGCTGGTAAAGATATCAATCGCTCCTCAACCGCCGTGGTGAAGACTGGTATCGGTAGTGCTCCAAAGCCAAGCATGATACAAGACAAAAAGGTAGCGTACAACGCCGCAGTGTATACGACTGGAAAGGCCGCGGCCAGCTTTACGAGCACGGGGCTAACACCCGAGACGAGTGGTGAACGAGCTATATTGACGGATGAGGAGTACATGCTGAAGCCTAAGCGTGTGAAAATACGGGGATATGCCCGAATCGAGACTAATTTAGGCGACTTGAATATCGAGCTTTACACCGAATATGCACCACGGGCTGTGTGGAACTTCACTCGGCTCGCTCAGAAGGGTTATTATAAGGGTGTTACATTTCATCGGAACATTAAAAATTTTATGATCCAAGGCGGCGACCCATCAGGAACTGGACGGGGTGGAAGTAGCATATGGGGCAAAAACTTTCAGGACGAATTCGAGGGTCCAAACACGCATGACTCACGCGGTATACTAAGCATGGCCAACAAGGGGAAGAATACCAATTCTAGTCAATTCTTCATTACATACCGACCTGTCAAACATCTCGACAGGAAGCACACCATATTCGGAAAGGTTGTCGGCGGCATGGATGTTCTCAGTAAGATGGAAGCGGTCGAAACAGATGGCTCAGATCGGCCATTAAACAAGATATTCATGAAAGAGGTTGTGGTCTACCTAGACCCCTTCGAAGAGTTTCAAAAACAGAAGACCGAGCGCGATAAAGCTGCAGAGGTCAAAGCAGAAATCGCAAGAACAGGTGGTACTGAGGATGATAAGATGACATGGACCGGGAAACGTGTAAGAGCAGATGGTACTGTGGACCAAGATAGTGGCGGCGTAAGTGTCGGCAAGTATCTCAAAGCAGCTCAACTACATCAAAACGCAGAGGACGAAATCATAGAAGAGGATCTCGATACCTGGGACGAGCCAGTCAAAAAGAAACTGAAAACAGGAGGGTTTGGTAATTTCGATAATTGGTAAACGAAAGGAACTCGAGACAGTTCGGTCTCTATAGTTGCAAATCTCACACGGCGGCTGGCCAACAGAAATTACTAGGTCCACGTATTTTCCGCATGATCAATTATCACATAATATTCGCGAAGCCCTATTCCTTACTTAACGTAAGATCCTTGCAGCCTGCTGCGTAAATAAAGGCATATTTAAACCGTAAAAGTCATTCGAGCCAGTCTCAATACCTAGGTATGCTTGTTCAGCTCCTGATATACTTAAGGTCGACGCTTCTATCAATGAACTCAGGCCTCCCCCAGACACGAGGAATATAGGAGACATACGCCGACAGTGAGAACGATTAGATGCATAAAAGATGAGTAGCATTACGTAACTACCCAGATACCTATAATCTTCAGAGAGCCATGGTTCTAGCCCGCATGGGTTGCATTCAGCAGTTATCGACAATAGGCCATCCATGCTTTGCGAAAGAATGCCGACATCGTGTGCGCGTCCGTGTTGAACGACTCGAGAAAAGGTGATGAAAACAAAGAGTGCTCCCGCGATTCTAGCATTTACGCAATATACAAGCTCACTCCATTTGACCGGTTATTTTTATGGACTACCTACTCTAAGCAATTGCCGAAATCTAGCGAAAGATAACGTGTGAACGGGCAGGGGAGCTGTTAATAGAGTTTGACAAAGTTCAAAAGCTTTATTAAGAATCAGGTGACACGGAAGAAAGAGCTGACCAGGTGTCTAGAGACGCGGCTCTTGATAAGGCACTTTCCAACTCCTCGAAATCCAACCAAAATCTACTGGACTACGATATCTTGCCTTGTGATCCTTGTGGCTCCGACTTCCTAGGAAGTCGCTGGTAATCCCTTGCCTAGAGCCAACACTTATTAACACCTGGGCAGCCATTCGTTTTTTTTTTAGTTATACCAACTTCCCAGGAAGTCGTTCTTCCTCCCTTGTCAACTATCAACCCCCTATGGCATTATCGGCTGCATGCTTCTTCTGCCTAGGAATTTAAGTATTATTTGCTTTGAGTTTCTTAAAGTCGAGTTTATTAGCAAGAGCAAATTGTAATCACTAAGAGGACGCGAATTACTACTCTATGTTTACTAGGGTTATCATGGCATGACGCCCTATGGCTACATATTAGATCGAGAACCTCAACGTTGATTAATATTTCTTCGGCAAAATCTGCCAAGCTCGCCTTGCTTTTTATATGGCCTAGACTAACTTACGTGCATGTATCTACACGCCGTGAATGTGACCCGATTTCGACATGAAGTCGAATTTGGACTTGCGCAGAGTAGAGATGTAGACCACAAGGAAATCGGACGATCTCTCAACAAGCACATGCAAGATCTCTTTATTGATCTCAGATTGACGACTACCATACCTTGTCGTTTGGTGATAGTATCGACTACGAGGATATGTGTCATAGGTAGACCTCACAAGCATTCTTATGAGAGAATTAAGCAAACATTGATGAATTGGCAGAGGTTGACAGTACCACAAGCCTTGACCCTATGTTAAACTCACTACACTTTGTGATAGGTGTTTGAAAAAAACTATGGCTAATGGAATTAGTCAATGGTAGTCAGCGTCCACACAGCTACGAGGACGGTGTTCCAGCTTCCCAACTTCTTCAAGTTCAGGAACGGATCTATAGTTAACTCAGCCGTTAGGGCGGTGTGGGTTATCAACACGCGACCTTCATTCAATCTTAAGACCCTCCAGTCAGCCTCAGAAATCTTACTATTCATCTAGAAGTGAACCCAACCCTGGGTGCGTTCACACATCGAGGGACCGAAAACCGTATCTGTGACTTCAGGCATCAGATCCAATGTGATAGAACCTCTAGATCTCTCGATCGAGGGAGCAGCGTGCATGCGGCAGCTTTCTATGCTCCTTCTACTGAGAAACCAAGCTCCTTGCTTCCATCCTGCTTCCGGCTATCCTCAAGATCTTGCAGGTAAGATGCCTGCTATTAACGTGGATGGTCAAGTATCAAGTTCTTCGTTTTCTCACAACCTTTTCCACCATCAACTACTTCAACTTGGGTGTGAATATTGATTGTTTAAAGAAGCATTAAAACCAGAAGTGCTCTGCCAACAGCCACTATGTAGCACTATCATCATGATAGTATAGTAGCCTTAAATGACCTTGCAACTTGCTGATGTCAGAGTGCCCTACGCAACCACTGTAGAGGCCAATTAAGGCATACGCATATATGTTGAGCTAGTAGCATACTTCGGTGAGGATATTTCGGGTGATGGAATACTTCTGGTGATGCGCTCGAAGCCTGCGATTGACCGAGTGCCCCGAGAGCAGCCGAAATTTTGTTGGAGTTGTACTTAAATCCCATGTACGCTTTTCATCCGCGGCCGGCGATTCTTACTCGTCTTGCCTCTTCCTCTTTCTTGGCTTCGACGCGCTGCAAGAAATCCTGCCGACTCACGTAGGACTCTTTAGATTTTCCAGCAAGTTCAAGTTCGTCCTTGATACCTTCCTTGTCGACAAAGCCAGCCCAGTCCATGCGGCTCTTCTCAACAACGTTGAGCTTCTTAGCCTTGGCCTGCTGTTCACGAAGTTCTAATCGAATATTCATGCCTAGTTTCAAGTCGACACGTTGAATTAGTCCTTCGATGGCGGGCTCGAATATTGAGCGGAAAGCTTTTCGAGGCTTCCGCTTCGGTTGTTCGTCTTCACCTTCGGTTCCGGCCGACTTTGGGTCTTGGGAGGCTAGGTAAAGTTTGGCCTCGGCCGAGTCACGAGCAACTAGCTTCTCTTCGGTATGGACCTTGCCAGCAAAGTTGTATGTGCGCTTGATTTTGATCATCTCTGGCGCATCGATGTTATTGGGCTGCCTGGAGATCACCATGGAAGTATCCGCATTATCATCGGCGCTGCCCTGTCCAGTCGGTTGATTCTTGTTGTCCAATTCCATATTGCTTTTAGGAGGTATGAGCGGCGCGGCAGTCATCTGTGCCCAAAGATCATTTACATCGACAGTGACCGGCCCTGTCACCGCATGCGACTTTCGCTCCGCTTTCTCTTGCGCGCGCTGTCTTCTTGTTTTGATGAGACCCCCTTCACCCCCTTCGTCTTCTTCAACATCGCCATCGGTTCTCTTTGCTTTCTTCTGCCGTCTCTTCCCCTTCTGTATTATTGTCTCATCGCCGGAGTTCTCAAAGTCTCCCTCGTTAGCATCGGTGTCTATTCGCTTTCTCTTGGGCGTTGCGCCGGTCGGTCGGTCGGCGTCTGCTTCTGAGTCTGATTCTGATCCTGACCCACCCTCTGCGACGGCAGCGCCAGGCGCAAAGTCAGAGTCATCTTCAGAGGCATATTCGTCATCATCAATAATTTGTTCTGCAGCCATCATGAATGTTATTTTCTGGACCAGTGGGTTATTTGGTGATTCATTCGATGCTTGCTGGCAAAGGGACGCGGAATAGGAGCCGCGTTCGATGCGTGGTCCTGCTAACTTTTAAGTGGGCACTTAAATTACTAGTCCTAGTCTAGACGCTCGGACCTCTTTCGTTTAGTGATGTCAACGCTTTTGTGCAGTCTTCTAGACTGGCAATTACGTAGATATCGATTATGAACACCAGCAAATGGATTTTTGCCCGGTATCATTTCCGATTCTATAAACATGCGTATGTTTTACCAGAATTTGTGGACCGAGAGTTCCATGAAATAACTATAAACGCCGGAGAATAGTGAGGTTGTCGAGGTTGTGAGGAATCGATACTGGGCTCTTGTCACAAGCACGTCTCTCGAAGTAAATACTTCTGTTCTTAAGTCTTTGAATTTGATGGTTTTATGATAACAGAAGCCATAAGGGGTATATAGTATAAGACATATTTTGAAAAAAAAAAGGCCAGCTGCTGAATTAGACAATGAATTAGTCCCTCGATTGTCAACAGCGTTTACTGACGTCATTGATGAGATCATTAGTGGCGACTCAGAATAGGGTAGGCGCTTTAGCTTGTCTACGATTACCTAGTTATCTTGCGATACATATATGAACCTATCTACCTAAGTACCCAAGCACTGACTTAAATACTGTGTTTGATCATAACAAATTCAATAAGCTTCATTTGAAGTCCACTTAGTGTGCTATATCGATTGTCTAACTTTTCCAATAACACGAGTTATCGTTACACAAAACACACATTGACACCATGTCTTCCAATGATAACAACCAACCATCACTCATTGGCGGTCATGCCGAGTATGTTAAGGGAGCAGCAGAGGTAACGACTCTTATTAGTCTTGAAATCCACTTTAGCTTAAACAATAATTAACTAGCAATAGGCTGCTATCGGAGACGTAACCGGCTCACAAGCATGGAAAAGCTCTGGGGAGCAGGCAAAATCCCACGCCGTTGACACCATGAAATCCGCTGGCGAGCGAAGAGATCCCTCACAAGGCTTCGGTACAGCCGAGCAGAAAGTAGGCCAGGTTACCGGGTGTGAAGGAATGGCAAACGAGGGTGCTGCTAGCAAAAAGGAGTAGAGGTGATGGAGGAGTACACTACATTCTAGCCATGCACGACTTGAGACCGCGATCCTGGGAGCGCCAATAGCACTTGATTCGAATAAATTCTACAGTGGCTAATTGAGGTTTGGGTAGTATTAGTGTCACTGACTTTGCCTGGTTAACCGTAATGCCGTCTATAATTAATTACTTACCTACGTCTTAAAAAGCGTGGGTTTATGCGTTGAACCGTCGTCCACAACGTGACCTTTCGCTTGTTTAGACAACTTGACTTCGTCGTTTAAGCTGACGGTAGAATGTATTTCGAGATATGTATATCTAGATAATACAAACACACTTCGTACGAAGGCCAATATCTTTCCAGTATGGCCTTGAAGCACAGAATACGGTACCTAGTATACAAGAGACACTAAAGCAATTTGGATATTACCTAGCCCACCAAAGCAGCGCTCTTTTATAGTACCTTTTCTTTGAGCACACTGTAGTAGGTCTTGTAGTTATGCCGGGATATCTTCCATTTATCTCCACTAGGTAATCGTGACGGATTTCAAGGTAATTATATCGCAATTCTAAGGGGTGAGTGAGTATTAGTCTGCCTAAGGCATCTATTATTCCTTTACTGAGAAGTGGGATAGCGGGGCAACGCATATAACTATGGTTCCAGCTGTCAAGTGGAGACACCTTGGGCACGGGCCCCAGGGTATAGGTACCTTGCACCACCGTTTATATAAGTAGGTATATAAAAGATAAGAGGTAGCCTATACTTTAAAAATAAAAAAAGCAATATTTATAACTAGTATAAATTTTTAACTAAAGCATAATAATTATTTTAGCTAAGGCTTTATATTAAATAAATATAAAATAAAAAATATAAATAACTATTTAAGCAGCTTTATAACATTATTTAAAAATTTATTTAAATTTTATATAATTTATTATTTTAAATCTTTATTTTTAAACTTTGCTTAAATCTTAAATTTTTATAATTAATTTTAAAAATAGCTAAATTATTATTAAATATTAAGCTTTATAGCAATTTTATAATAGCTGCTAACTTATAAATTAATACTTTAAAAATAAAAGTTTTAATAATAAAAAGTTATATTAACGCTTGCTTTAATAAGTTAATAATAAAAATAAATTATTTGCTTAATAAAAAGCTTTGTTTGCTTAATAAAAAGCTTTATTAAAAATTAAACAATAAAAAAAATCTTTTTTAAAAGCTAGTAAATTTTTAAAAAAATAAAGCAGCATATATAAAAGCATTAGCAAATATAATAAATAATAAAAGATTAAAAAATAAATTATTTAATTTTTAAAAATTTAAAAGCTTAAATATTATATAAACTTAATAAAAATAATAAGTTTAAGCAGCGTTTTTTAACGCTTTTTTATTAAATAATATTATTTAGTTTAAAATATATAAAGCTAAAAATAAAATAATTTTACTGTTAATTTTAAAACTAGTTAAAATAAATTATATAATATTTAATAAAGTTTATTAAATATAAGTTAAACTAGTTTAAGCTTTTATATTATATAAGTT